>VVHJ01013001.1:17304-29553 GCA_015107715.1 Tylochromis polylepis
GGGGTGGGGGGGGGAGGGGGGGAGGTGGGGGGGGGGGGGGGGGGGGGACAGTATGAATTTTTTTTTTTTTTAATTTAAAAAAAGAGTGCTTGGACACTGCTAGCATAACGGACAGGTTTTTGACGGGGCTCCCACACAAACGCAAAGCAGAAGATGAAGCATCGCCAAATATGCTTCCAAACCAAAGACTAGAAAATATGATGAAGCATATCTCGCCTTTGGCTTCACCTGCACAACGGTGGTGCCAAGGTAGGTATCCCCGACAGAATGTGTTTCCCCTGCACTGGGTCACGCGCTGGGCTGTCCAAATCACGGACAAACAGTATCCCACAGCTGTTCATGTTTTTAAAACTATTTTGCACAGAGAGGCATTTTTTGAAAAATGTATTGATAGCAATGTTAAATATTCTTACACAGTAAAAAACAAACAAACAACTACACGTAAAATAATGACACCATAAAGATGGTTTGTTTTTCTCTTATTTAAAAGAGGTAGTAGCTTATTTTATTGCTACCTGTAATTTATTGCAGTTTACTTTTATTTGTGTAATTGTTTACAGAAATAAACTGCAATGGAGTTTGAAAACAAAATATGGGTGTGTGTGGTTGGAGGATGGGTTTGTGCGGGGTGGGGGGGGTCTTGTAAAAACAGAGGGGGGCCTAGCAAAAAAAGTTTGGGATACACTGGTAGAAGGCAACATAAAATTCTATAACATAAAATATTGTGATTTAAAGTGGCTTACTTAATAACTAGTGTGATCTAATATAGCTTTAGTATAATCATATACATACAGGATAAGATCATTTACAGGCTAAAGAAGACTTTGTGAAGATGTAATAGAATGAAAGAATGGTATAATGTAAGTATACGGTCAGTCCAGTTCATAATACTTAAACGACACTAATAAAACGACTGTGCAGCTGCAGATTAAAAACATTTCCTCTTGCTGATTTATGAAAATCTCAGCGGACTGTGCACCCTCGCTCTCTGTTTGTGCTCCAAGCAAGTTCATGTTCTTCATCAGCTCCTGCAGTGGCACGTGTGGATTTTATCGAGATTGTGGACGGGATAAGAATCGACTGGCTGAACGGATAATTAGTCAGCTGATTGATGGAGCGATTGGCTGACTAACTGATGTTTCACTGCGCATTGCTAGGTAACAGACGGCTCTGTGGTGGCGCTCGTCCAGAAGCAGGTTTCTGCCTACAACATCGCCAATTCCTTCACCTTCACCAGATCGCTGAGCAGATACGGTACTGAGCGCACACTCATGCGCGCACGCACACACACACACACACACAGTTGTTAGATTTTCTTGCTGGCCAATTCTGTATCATGTTTTATTGGCAGCGGTAATGGTTTCCAGACTTTTCATATATCAAATGCATCATTCTGGTTTATTTCACCTGACTGTATTTCCCGTTTCTATTACATCTTCAGAGGTCATGCAAACTTTTCATTCTCTACCACACTGCAGATATATCAAGAAATGGAGGAAAGTTAAATTTAGCAACAGTCCAAAATATTTTTTAACTGCAATTTAAAAATTGGTGTACTGCCTGTACACGCTGCAAAAATACCAGTACATCTGTAGTGTTTTTTACAAACCTGAAGTAGCCTGGAGTCCTTCAAGTTTTGAGGTTATAATGACTGCCAATGGCATCGCCCGCTTGGACCGAATCTGCCACAGTATTAACACTGTGGTGGTCTGCTGACGACAAAGCTTTAAACTTGCTCTTAAAGCAGCTCAGTGTATCCATTTATTTCACTTATAAATCAAAGTAAAAAGGGTTTGAAACGTCTTCACAAACTTGAAGAAGTACGGTTGCCTTCTTTTTTCGTACCAGATCATGGTACTCTGGATTACTGGTAACCTATATGGGCAACCCAACCTCTAAAGGAAGTCCCTCTCTTTTGTGTGTGAGCACAGCAGGAACTAGCAACTATCAAAGTTAGAAGAACAGCGTCTTTAGTCTTTTGATATAAGTATATGGTGACTGATTTAGACAGTGTAGCAACACCATCAATCACCATATTCAAACAGTCTTATTAAGAAACAGTTGGCTCCAAAACTGGAAGTAAACACAGAGGATTTGACCGACAGTGAAGCGAAGTCCTTATAAAGCGACAGAGAAAATACGACACGATATTCACTCATCAAAATGAATTTTTTGTTCTCATTTCTTCTCAGCTTGCTACCTTAACTGTCTGCCCACAGCTAGTTTATGTGGAGAGAAAATAAATGTATTTGACTCCTCTGAGAGTCGCAAGACCTTTGGAGGTGGAAAGTGAACGTTAGCACAACCCACTGAGACGCTACAGATGAATTAATGGGAAACACAGCAGTCGGAAATAATAATAATCTGAGATTGATTTAATTCATAACACTTGTGAGATTACAGCGTTTACATTCCTTTGGCGAAAAATAAATTGTACACAGATGTATTTTTGAGGGCATTACATGTTATACAGTTGTGGTTTGTTGGAAATTATGCACAGCGACTGTTTACCTTTATAGCTATAGCAGATGTGTGGAAAAAAGTGAAAGTTCAGTTTATATCCAGGCCAGATGTTGTTGTTCAGTTCTCGCCATTAAGGCACAGTATTGACTCATAAAATCAGCATTCAGCCTCTCCTTTCCTCACCAGACGACTAATCAGGACTATCTCTGTCTCTGTTTGTGCCATCAGAGTCTTTACTGCGAACATCCAGCAGTCCCGACAGCCTGAGATCCAGAGCTCCAATGATCACCCCAGACCAGGAAACAGGTAATATCACTGTAGATATACTCAGGTTACATCTGCGGTGTTTTCATGTGTTAGACCTTTAAGTTTATTTCAAATGTGTCAAAGATGCTGCGAAAGATTAACAGGATTCTTTTCTTGTGTTGACAGCACAGTTATGATCTTAGATATTCTTAGACGTTTTGTCTCTCTCAGACAAAAACTCTGCCAAGAAAAAAGGGAAATTATATTATCTAGATACCTGAAATGATTATATTGGAGTTCCAATGAAAAAGCTATAGTTAATGAATAATACCTGAAATAGAGTTTGACACAGGGTACCTACAGAGTGATGCCAATTTTTGGCAAATTTGCAGGTAATTGCTTCACATAAATCGATAATAGACCAAAGAAAGGAGTAAAACTGAGACTTCTGTGGCTTCTGGAAAACTGGGAGTGGTAATCGAGCCTTTGTGCCGTGTCTTTCCAGGAACTAAACTGTGGCACCTGGTGAAAAATCACGAGCACAGCGACCAGAGAGAAGGAGACCGAGGCAGTAAGATGGTTTCTGAAATCTACCTGACCAGACTTCTAGCAACCAAGGTACCTCAAACAAAACAGCACAAGCCTTCACAGATATCGGTGTGGTGCTTAAGATTAAAGCTACGGTAATGCCTTAAAGTATTACTGTAAAGCTCAAATGTTCAAAATGTTGGCCATAATTTGAACCTTCTGAGTTTGTCCAGTGTCGCTGGTTAATGATCTTTTTTGCCATTATCTTATTTTTAAATATTTAAACCTTTGTTTTGGTCCTCCCACCAACAGGGGACGCTGCAGAAGTTTGTGGATGACCTGTTTGAGACCGTATTTAGCACTGCCCATCGTGGCTCTGCACTCCCATTGGCCATAAAATACATGTTCGACTTCTTAGACGAGCAGGCCGACAAACGACAGATAACTGACCCAGACGTCCGACACACCTGGAAGAGCAACTGGTGAGAGAAAATTGCAGTAGAGCGTGGATTTTTTTTTTTTTTAATTATGAGGTAAAGTCACGGGCTGTTTAAATGTTTTTTAAAACATCTCTTTTCTCTGTTCTTGCAGCCTTCCTCTCAGGTTCTGGGTGAACGTTATTAAGAATCCTCAGTTTGTGTTCGACATCCACAAGAGCAGCATCACCGACGCTTGCTTGTCAGTCGTCGCTCAGACCTTCATGGATTCCTGCTCGACGTCTGAACATCGGCTCGGCAAAGACTCTCCGTCCAACAAACTGCTCTACGCGAAAGACATCCCCAACTACAAGAGCTGGGTGGAAAGGTAGCTAGCACGCTAACTTATTAACTAACAAATCAGATGTAAAGCAAGTATCTAACATGCTAATTAATTTATATATTTAAGAAAAAGAAATGAGTGAGCTGGGTTTAGATGTAAATAGCCAGTTAACTAGCCTGCTAATACTAGCTGATGCCATAACCTGTCAGAATGAGCATGTTAAAGTAGTTACTAGAGCTTTATTTACATTCTGCAGAGTACAACTGTAAAAAGAAAGAAAGAAAGAAAGGCTTGCAGCGACTGAGACTGTTGCCTTATTAGAATAATGGTATGGGGTCATAATCACATTAATTAGTGCTGATGATTAATAAGGCCTGCTCATGCAAAATGTAAAAAAATTACACCATTAGGACTGGCGACTTGGGTAATTATCCTGGTAAATTAACCCAAAAGCTACACATTAACTTGCTGATGCAGTTAAAGTCTGAAGTTAGTCACCACAACTAACTTTGTCTGTGTCCTTCAGGTATTACAGGGATATAGCCAAGATGCCTAGCATCAGCGATCAGGACATGGACGCCTACCTGGTGGAGCAATCCCGACTCCATGGAAATGAGTTCAACACACTGAGTGCACTCAGTGAGCTCTACTTCTACATCAACAAGTACAAGGAAGAGGTGAGTGAGTTAGTAACTTTGAGGTTTGACATTGGCATTTGCTATATGACTGATGTTGCAAAAGCAACTCACACGACCTTGCAGCTCTTTGGTTCCCCTTAAGACTTGCCTCATCAACTTCTCTTACATGGCAGTAAAATAATAAGTCAGTTAGTCAGCCAGCCCTGACCTTGAGCAAGACGATCCTTTCCCAGATCCTCTGAACCACTTATAGCACCTCTGTCAAAATAACATTTTCACTGATGCACGAACAAGTTTGTTTATATCGAGGGCATGAAGCAATACCCTTAGCTGATATCATTTCTTCTGTTTTCCCCCCATGTGCAGATCCTGACAGCACTGGACCGGGATGGGTACTGTCGCAAACACAAACTGAGGCACAAACTGGAGCAAGCCATCAATCTGATGTCTGGAAGCAGCTGAGAGAAGGGGAAGGATGAATGGACTGATGGACTGATGGATGGGGGGCGTGGGAAGAAGAATGGGGGAGGGGGAAATGAGGGCATTTGGTTTTTCTGAACTGCTTAAACAGTCAGCTGAACTGCTCCATGTTGGACCGAACTGACAGCCGCAGCTCCAGTTGCATTAGCAATCAATCTATCAGTAATTTATTTGTCAGTTGATGGATTGATTGACTTGAAGATCGACTGGCCGGGTGGGACCCCAACTACCTCCATTTGGTGGATTTTGGGGGTGGAAAATTGATTTCCAAACCGATGTGGATACATTTACTACGGGACTTCGAGTCATTTGGGGGCGAAAAACCTTCTAGATGCATCTGTCGGTTTGGATTCGATTTTACTGCAAGCAGGGATCAAACAAAGGGGACGTAGCTGTGGGCTAAAGACTGTGTCACGTTTCTCCGAACAGTGGATGTGACGTGAGAACAGAGTGACCTGACTTCAGCTTGCTTCGGAACTTAACAGGCGCTAGGTTGAAAGTTCAGATCAAGTTTCCGTGAAAGCTACAGACTTCACTTTGAAAAGCTTGTTCTGGTCTGAAGGATAAGAAACTAAGCCTATGGCCAGACAGTCACAGGAAAAACACAACAGGCTGGATTGAACTTTCATAATCTGAACAAGTCCAGGGCTAAGTCAAGGCCTACCACGGAGGTTCAAAGCCTCTTTACTGATGTCGTAACTTTGGACCACTTATCCTCATCCAAACCTTTAGCATTGTCTGGAAGAATCCACTGTAAGGAAATCAGGTCAGAACTTGAGGATGGAAGCGACAAAGTCAAGTCACCGATTTGGAATATCTGACCCTACCGTGGACTTCTTTGGATTCAGTAAGTTGTTTAAAGCTTTAATGAAGGAGAAGAAAGCAAATAAACTGATGTCCAATAAACTGATGGCTTGACCTAAACTTGAAATCACTGGACACTAAGACGATTTGGAGATGGAGTAATAAGAACTCTGAAGCGAGATGATATAACTTGACCTTGGACTTGTTCGGCCAAGCCTCGTCAGGATCTAAATGTTTCTAAGTTGCTGTTTAAATAACCACTCGATTCTCTGGACAATCACTCTATACCACAGCACACTGAGCCCGATGCCTACTGACAGACCAGTACCTGTGTCCATAACCTTATCCTGTCCTCCCTCTATCCTCTTTTCTTCACCGTCCATCAGAAGTTTACCTCCTAATTTTTCTTGTCCTACTCCTTCTCTACCTTCCTTTTCTTTCCTTCTCCACTCTTTCTCCCCACTTGTGAGTCCTGCTCGTCCTCGACCCTACTCCATCATTGGTCAATCATGCTGGCCTCTGGCCAACCTACTGGCCAAGAAGACTCTTTAGTAATGTACTGCCCGACCAATCAAGACTGTGGAATTCGCCAGAATTGTGAATAATTTACTAGAAGTGAATATAAACGAATATAGCATTACGTTTTGAATACATTCCAGCACAGGCACACAGGCAAGGTCTGTAAATAAGTAGGTTGACTGTAGAATTTTTCCAACAAAAAAAAAAAATCTCCAAAAGTGGAGTAACAAGGCATTTTCCAGGACCGCAAGAACCTTGACGCTGAAGTCCCGGATTCAACACCTGGATACAAACTTTGACGTTTATTGGTGCAGCGCTTTATCGACAGACCTTGCACATACACATACAGCCATGCTTTACAGCACCATGCTAAACATGCCCAGGGGGAAATACTGTGCCGAGCTACAAGCCCAGTGCCATGTAAAGACCGGACCGGATCACATCAGAACTGGACCGGACTCGGACCAAATCCGGATTGAAAACAACCCGGAATAGAATTTTAACCGGACCGGACTCAAGAACTTTTAAGACTTGTGGCCATAATTGTAAACAACAACAAAAAAAAGAAAGATAATAATGATGACAAAGTATTAAAAAAAGAATACAAAAGAAAGGAAAAAAAATATTGAAATGTTAACATGTAATAAGAACTTTGTGGATTTGACGGTATGGATTTTAAAGAGCTTGTATACTGAACGTTATGCTACATCAGAATCTGGAGGAAGAGCAAGAGCCAGGAGGCAGAGCGATGGTTCAGGCCAAACCAAGCCCGTCCCCTCACCATCGGATCAGGCCAGACCCAACCAAACTGGATTCAACTGGAGTCTGTTCGGTTAGAAGCTCTGTATGTGGAAGATGGAGAAACAAACTGGACTTTTTGGTGCTTTTATTTGCCAAACTGGTTGTTTGTTTGAACAGATTTCAAGAGCGGCATTGGATGGAGGTTTGTCCTGAAGGTTTGGGTAGCGTATGGAAGGGTTAGCTAGCGCTTCAGATGGAGTCTGAGGTTATGTTGCCTCATCCAAAACCAGAATGAGGGCTTTCACATGTCTAAGTTCTAAAACCTTACAAGTAAAAATTGTGCTCATGAAGAAGTTTGGAACTACTGCAACTCAGAAAAACTCTGTGTGAAATGCTCTTATTCTCTGCGTGAACGATGGCTTTTCCAACATGGCAACGCTGCACCCTTCAACCTCCCCAGTCCCACCTGTGCAGTAGAACATTTCCACACCATGAAACTGGCTTGTAAATATTGTCCAAAGGTCAATTTGGGGTGTAGTTTTTTTTTTTGTTGTTGTTGTTTTTTTTCCTAAAAAGATTGGCGAGGGTATTTGCCCTTTTGAAAACTCAAACACAAACTAATCTCCACTCAGCAATGATTTGAGGCAGACTTTAATGACATCCAGCAAACAGTTTGCACCAGAACTGTTGAGTCAAGACTAATGGTTGTGTAAATGTGTGCCAGTGGAAGACTGGTATGTATTTTTTTTTGTTTTCCCCTTTCAAATAAGACGCTAACTGTTTCACGTCGTAGCTCCCAACAGGAACGAGTTTTTAGATCCCAAACTTTTTGTGTGCGCGTGTTAAAAATGTGTTCAGAAAGCAGAAAAGTTCAGATTGCCAATCAGTCGTCACTTGCAAAATTTGTGCCAACTGACTGCCAGAAAATGTGATTAATGTTAATACGTAAAAAATGTTTGCTGAGAGATTTGATTAAATGTAGACCATAAAGTGTAGACAGTTTATATACACAAGAGGAAAAAGATTTTTAAAAATGTATACACACAAACTGTTTGAAGATTTCAATTGAGAATGAGAAATAACCCAGAAAGCGTATCTCCAGTGTGAACACGGTGTCCAGGTTAGTCCTGTATGCAAACCACAGAAAACCTGAACCACTGATTGCTTTACCAAGCTGTGTGAATCATTTTTGTAGCTAAAAAAAGAGAAAAAAAACTCAATGGGGGTCGTCAAAACTTAAAGCCAGTTTTTTTTTGCGTGAAAATGTTCTACCGCAATGAAGCATCTGTCTTTTGGCTCTCTGCGATGCCATAGAGCAACAAAGCACCTTTTTTTTATTTTCCTTTCTTGCTGATGTTTCACTGTCGTTTGAATCTTTGGGGCCAAAAGGACCTGAGTGAGGGAGGGAAGGACTGAGGAAGAGGAGGAAAGGGTCCTGATAAAAGACTGCCTTTAAGATGATTAATTGTAGAACAGGGAGGGAAGCCACTACCATACCAATACCACTGTTCACCAACCTGTGTGTGTGTGTCTGTGTGTCTGTGTGTTTTCCTGGTGCTACTGCAGTGGAAACTCAGCCATTAAATCACTGATCGTATCTGCAGCTCAATTAAAAATCTTTTTCTTTATAGTCGCACCGTTTAAATCACCAGATCTGTATCTTTGATGCGTTTGAAATCTCAAATCAGATCTTTTTTTAAAAAAATATATAAAAATCTCACCTCGTCCTTTAAACTCAAAGTCATCAAGAACAGATAAATCGGATATAATTCAGCGCGTCGTGTTTGATCAGGCTTCACCTTTCTGTTGATGTGATGAGGTGGAGGAGAGAAGAAAACGAGCGAATCCTGAAAAAAAAAGAAGAAAAAAAGGTGATGCATAGACACTGTAGGCCAGGAGTAAACTCCCTTTGCATGCTGAAGAGTGAGGAAGAGGAGAAATTACTGTTGAACTGCAGAGAGAGGGGGTATTTTTTTGCCGAAAGGTGAAAAGAAAACCTGAATTCCTTCAAATGTAAAGAGGAGAAATGAATATTAGAGTAACACAAGGAGGTTGAGGATGAAAGCAGGAGGTCAGATTCTCTTTTTGCATGTTAATGGTGTGAGGAGGAAGGATGGCGGGAGATGCTGCTGGAATACTGAGAGGGAGGAGAGAGGGAGAATACTGATCAGACCGAAAAAAGATGGAGGCAACGTCATCCATCAAACCGACTGGGGAAGGAAAGGTCTCTGAGAGGAGGAGGCAAAAACGCTCCGTGCTCATTTCAGTTACTCACGCGAACGTAAAATTCATTATAGAGAGAAATCAGAGGGTGGAAGGTAACAGTGTCAGGGGCAGAAGTGACTAATGGTGGGCATGTGCAAATACTAAGGACTGGTTTCTGTTGTACCTGCACTCCTAGTGTCACGGCAATAGTTACATAACAGGAATCTGTTATTCGCGTTGGTGCCAATGTGCCTTTTGTTAGCACGAACAGTAAACGGCACAAGATGTGACTTTAAAATTATAGCCGTTTCCTTTTTATGCTGTTTAGTGAGATTCTTAAATTACCAGAACTGACCAGACCGTCATCTCAGCGGCTCAGCCCCCCTCCGCTGATCATACTTACATGTGCATAAACAAATGAGCGATTGGCTAGCTGGCATGTCAAGAGCTGGCAGTTTGTAGCTCGCTAATTTACATATTGCATTTTCGTGTGGACAAAGACTGGTTTGTGGCAGAGACATTATGCATGCGGACGAGAAATATCCTGCAAAGAGTCCTGAAGAGATCGGCCGTTGACGGGTTCGCTGATCTGAAAGTGTCATCAACAGCCACACTGTGATAACTGTGATAACTGCTTACTGGATCTACATTAAAGCAGTTTTGACTGATTTAAGTGGCAGTTTCCTGCATGTAGTTTTTATGCTGTCATAGGAATTAATGGTGGGACTGTCTCCATGTTCCATATAGGGGCTTCAACATAATTGCCCGTAGGTGTTTTCAATATGGCTGTCACAACTTGCTTCTAGGAGTTTTCTTGTGGTAGACTATTTCACCACTTAGCATTTCTTTGTTATTTGTCAAAAAAAAAAGAAAAAACCCTCATGCTAATTGTAGATATTAGGCTGAGCTGCTGTGATTAAAAATTCCTATTGGTAGCCTTAAATTATGCCAACAAAAATAACAGATTTATTTCACATCATGCTTTCATGAATTGCCATGAGGCTGAGCTCATGATTTTATTTCCAGATGTTCCGTTTGCACCAAAGCCAATATTCCACTCTTCTTTGATACCTGAATCTGCAACGAAACCTTACATTAATATCTGGATATTTAATTTGGATCCACAGCAGAATTTTGTGGTTTCTTCCTTTGCCTATGCTCCACCGAGTATCACGGAAGTCAGTCTTCTAGTTTGTTTGTAATCCCGCTTATAGTTGGACAAACCAACGAATGGTAACGGATGCATTTTGTCCATGAAGCTCAGCCCCGTCACATGTAATGATATCCCTTCCTGTGGCAGCACTGAACACATTTCACGAACACCTGAGAGGTTGGGTTCCTTCTCATGTCAGCCCTCAGTAGACCTTGATACAACGAATACTAGCAAATAAAGTAAACAGGAAAAGAAAACCTTTACAATCGAGTTTCAGCTGGGATAAAACGATGCTTGTGTGGGTTTCCGCTGTGGTAGCGAGAATGTGTGTGTGCACATTTTAACATCATGTTCATCCTCTGAATGCGCACATGCACCTGGGAGGAGGCAACAGAGACTGAAGAGAGCGAAGTTAAATTCCTGTGACAACAAAACAAAAACAAAAAACAGGGATTGGTTTACACCTTGTTTTACGTGCATCTATCCACACACAGAGACACGCACACACAGCTCAGAGTTTTTAACATTCTCCAGTGGTGAGATATTTATTATTTTTGTTTTAATTTATTTTTACAATGGGTTATATTTATTGTTGGAGGATGTAGACAGTTTTATTAGTTTGTACAGCGTTAAAGCAGAAGGAAGAGCCCAGCAGCATCAGACGTTAACCGCGCGCACACACGCACACTTTAACAGGTCATAAAACAGTCCATGTGCAGCCTGGGAAAGAGCCAGAACTCTTGGTCACACTTCATATTCACGCTTGCCATTTTAATTTTTTAACTCATTACTTGTTTCCTGCGTTTGTGTCCAATTTAAGAGCAGTCAGAAACAGGACGTGTCGAAAAACGCTGAGAAATGTGACAAATCGTTCTGGTTCAGTCGGTCATTTCCCATCGTGCACATGTTCAGTTCATCAAATCCATCCGTCTGTCTGTTTCCTCTCAGTCGGGAGTTATTAACCAAGAAGGAGGCAGAGAGACTGATCAATTTTATTGATCGGAATCACCCGTCGGACTCACTTCACTCACACGGCGAACCGTCTGACGAGTTGTTTGAATCGTTCGACTCCTTACCAGACGATGTTCTTAAGGAGTTTAAAAGCAAAGAAGGGGTTGGGGAAAGACATCAGCAGGGAAACGGAGCTCTCCCACTGAAAATCAATTGGCAAAAATACCTTTAGTATAATGATGTTCTCCTCATTTCTGACAGAAAATAAACAGAAGTTGATTTAATGTTTATCATTTTGTATTTTTTCTCTTATTTGAAACTAGTCGGTCCATTTATCTTATTTTTTCTGTAGACTAATCCCCCACTGGTAAAAAATGGATTTTTCTAAATATATTTCCATCCATTGTGTTGTTTAGAAATCAATGCTAGAAACTCTATAAAAATGTCCCCTTCAAACACAATGAAGAGTTTATCATCCGTCTGTAATGGAATTAAGATCCAGTGAAGAATTAGACATATCAGATTCTTTGGAAACAAACAGGTCGTCAGGGAGAATAAATCCGCTCTCATATTATGTTTTGTTTATAATTTAGATGAATCCGACCATCAGAATAATTCTTAACTTTTTCTTTGGAAATCCCTTAAATGTGACATGTGTGCACCAACCGTTTATCATCAATGCTATCTTAAGATGCAAGTCACATTGGAAAGCTTTCATTGATTTCCTTGGGGGGGGGGGGGGGGGTTTTCCCTTTTTTTCTA
>VVHJ01013014.1:4005-19432 GCA_015107715.1 Tylochromis polylepis
TGTGTGTGTTTATGACTCCAGCCCTGTCCAGATGAAATACACAACACTCTCAGAGCACTGAATCAATACACCTCCCCTCTCCTCATCTTCTCTTCCTTTTCCATCCTTTAACTCATCCTCGCTCCTCCTCTTCACCTCCTTTCGCTCTGCTCCCCTCCCCACCCCTTTCTTTCCCCTCCACCCTTTTTCAAATCCTTTGTTTCTCTGCACAGCATCTCCTCTCACCTCCATCTGTCCACACTCCTCTCCTTCTCTTCCCCTTCTCTTGCTGCTTCTCTGTCATCTCCTTTTTTCTGCACCCTCCTCTGCTCATCTGGCATCTTGTCCTGATTCCTAACCCTCTCTCCTTTCCTTCTGTCCTGTGATCTCTCCTCTCCTCCTCCCACCTTCCTCTGCCCCCCCCTGCTGACGGTGAGTCCTGTGAGAGCAGTTTATCAGCTCAACACAGTAATTACATCGACAGAGGGAGAGATGCCTCTGCAGTGTCTACACCGTGTCACACCCACACACACAAACACACACACACGAACACACACACAGGCATGCACATGTCTTCAAATAACACACACTATTTTGAACTAGAAGGTTTCTGCACTTGCACACACACACTATGCAAACACACACAGAGTGGTTAGTGTGTATGTTTGCTGTTGTCTGAAACCCGCTGTTGATGTGTGTGCTGAAGTGAGTCTGCTGCCCAAACATCCATTTATCTCTGTCGCTTTAGCATAAACACTGTCTGCCTGTGGTTACGGGTGTGAGTTTGTCAAGTTCCTGAAAGGACCCAGCAGACATGAAACAGTGCATATGTATCAGTCTGTATTCACTTCAATCATAAGTCATCTTTATAGTTTATTAAGCAAACACAGGATTTGTATCATCTATTCCCTTACAGAATCGTTTGGAGACACTGGAAGGAAAAAATTCCTGTTTACAGAAGAAACATCCAACAGAAGCACTCAGGGAGGGCAGCCAGCTGACGGAGGAAACGGTGCAGGGAGAAAAGCACCGATCTGCTCAGGCAAAATCTTCTGATCAACAGTTTTGATCAAACGTTTGAAGCTAAATCTCAAAGTTGCGGTCAAGTCCCAAGTCCTGTCTCCTAAAATAAATTAGATTCTAATAATAAAATGCACTCTCAGTGACATTTCAAGCGAACGGCTAGCAAATAATGGAAACAAGGAGGACTCAAAGCGACTTCTGTGGAGCTGGGCTCTTCCTTCATGTCTAAGCTTTGATAGCAGAGATGCTCAAATCGTAGCCAGTCAAGTTCAGAAAGACGAGAACAGAATCTGTAAAAGTGAAGCCGACGCCCAAAAATGCATTTTCCCCTTTTTTTCAGTCAGAAATAAAAAGAACTTCCAAAATATTCAAAGCTCATCCCTTTGTTGGTCTTTAAACAGCCTGTAATCTTTGTTTGTGTTTATTAACATTGTTTCTTGTGCTCATACATTTTTGAGTCTCCGGTGTTTCCTCGTCTGTCGTCTCTGTGCGTAGTCTCCTTGTCTTCCTTGTTTCCACTTCCCATTTTATTTTAGTCATTGCTTTTCCTCGTGTGTCACCTGTGCATTAACTTCCTGCCTTTGTCCTGCCTCCTTATTCCCTGATTGTTTCCATCTGTTGCTTGTCTGTGTCAGAGCTCCTTCCTTTACCCCCCTCAGTGGTTTCTTTTGTGTCTAATCAGTTTTGTATTTGCTGTCTGTTGTCAGATTGTCTGTTTTGCCTCCGTGAGTCTGCTCTTCGGCCCTCGTGTTCTGTTAGCTTTGTTTGTATTTTTATCTCTCTCCATGTCCTGTGTTTGTTTCCTCTCTTCTGCTAAAGTACATATAAAATATATTTTTAAGCAGGCTTCTTATATTCATACAAATCAAATCAAAACAGCACCAATGGTGTGTGTGTGTGTGTGTGTTTCTGCGTGTGTGTACTCTGCATATTTTTGCCATTTGTTTTCTAGCTTTCCTACCGCCAGTTCCTTTGAGACATTAGTCCTATATTAGACATAAGATTCATTGGCCAATAAATAAATAAATAAATACTATGAAACTGTGAACATTTAGAACTGATATTAAAAACAATGCAAAACTAAAACTCAGCAGAACGAACGTTTCCCACTTAGAAAAACAACCCGAGTCTCCTGGATGAAAGTTTTGGGGGATTTTTTTTTTAATCTCTTGGCGATAACTACAGTACACCAGTGGTATGATAAAGCTAGTCATTATGTGTCGGATGGTTTCTACTGTAGTTTCATTTAAAATGTTCATTTGCAGTTTTGCACATTTGGAACAGTTAATGTGAGAAATAATGGCTCAAACCTGAGATCAGTGTGCAGCTGTGGTGTTGAGGAAGCTTAATGAAGTCCATAACTGGTTTCAGTCGGGTCCTTATCACTGAGCCACATCAACACTGAAACACTCAGATGTTTTCGTGACATTTTCTATCCATTTGTGACATTTTGAAATCCATTTTCTGCTTTCAGTCATTGTTCAAAGCTCAGAGTCACATAATGCAGAGAGGAGGTCAGGGTGTGTGCGCGGGGAAAGGATGCAGACGTAGTAATGGCAGTCGAGGGATGAATTAGTGTGTTTGTGTGAATGTCGGGGAGCAGCAGAACCTACGCAGGCTGTAATCTTCACAAGCTGACAGACTGAAAGCCTCAACAGTCTCCTGAAGGTTAAAGGTGACACAAACACACACACAGTATCATCATCGATTACACGCACAGACTACATACTGTACCAACACACACACACACACAAGCACAGCGGGGGGGGGGTGAGCTGACAGGGTGACAGTTCAACAGCAGCAGATTGGAAGATCTGCCATAAAATCACACTGAGAGAGAGAGAGGGAGGGGGAGACTGTGGCTTCTGACAAGCAATTACAGAGAGAAGAAGGAAAGGCCAGGAGGGGAGAAGAAACAAGGAGAGAAGCCGACGAGGAAGGAGGAGAGCTTCATGTCAACCTAAAACAAACTCACGTGCGTTAAAACACAATTGTCCAACGCAGGTTATGTAAGCAGCAGTAGAGAGAAACTGCAGCCACACAACCTGAGACACTGTTTGATTGGCAAGGCACGGACTTTCACTGTGACAGGTTCCTGCAAGCAGAGGGAACGTTGGGAGGAAACAGAGGGAATAATTTAGAGAAGAGGAGAAGGCACGAAGGTGAGGCAGCGAAGAGGGGGGAGGAGAGAGGAGAAAATGAGAGGAGAGGAGACTCGTGAAAGCATTTGACAGGGATCTCCGTGAAGAGGGGGGTTAGAGGGAGGCGATGAAGTGATGATGGGCTGGAAAATGATGAGAAAAAGAGCAAAGAAGGAAGGAATGAGAAAAATAATAGAAATGCAGACGCAGAACGGGAGGCCTTCCTGTCGCCTCACTTTATCGTTTTAGTTTTATTAAAAAATGCAAAGTCTATGTTCTCTGCTGGAGATGCACGTGTTATAGTTCACCTGTTTCAAGAAGGATTCAATCAGATTTCTCTTATATACGTTCACCTTTTAATCGATTCAATTCATCTTTGGGATTGACTTTCAAAATAAAATACCTGTGAATTATTTCACTTATTGAAAAACAAAAGATCGAGTGAAATATGAATGAAAACCAAAATAAATGACCTTTCTCTCTCAGGCGAGGCGCGATGTTTGCACGCCCTAACCCTCTGAACTCGGGTTTAAAGTGTCAGCTGGCTGCGAGCAGACTGAGCCACACAAATATGGAGCTTCGTTTTCTTCATTCATCAGAACGCGCTGCAGGGTTATTTTTATTTATCAGTAATTACATCGATAGTTTTTGTGAAAAATGTCACTTTTTTCTCTGTTTCCTGTGTGACGCGTGAAAAGGTTCAGCTTCGGGCCTCGTTTTTCTCACCCGGAAACCAAAAAACGTGTTGTGATACTGCACAAAATGACTCGTGTTGCCGATACGACATGTCATGATGCCAGGCTGCAAACGCTTCGACGCTAATGGATTGTTTTCCTGATAAAATTGATCAGCACTGCACTCAGAAGGAAACAAATGGGGTGTTTTTCACAGAGGTGTGATGGCTCTATTCATGTCAGCAAGGGGAAAAAATCTATTCTCTGTGAGCTCATAATGAATTTTAGGGAGCGAGTCGATGGGCTTTAAGGCTGAAAGGAGTAAATCTTGTTAATTGTCCTCCTGGTCGCTGAGATCTATATTAAAGGGGGGTCGCAGAGAGCACAGAGAGGGGGTTTAGCACAATCACGGGAATGGACTCAGAGTAAAAGACGTGTTAAAGAGAACAAGTCTAAGAAAAAAGCAGGCAGTGAAATAATGAGGAGAAATTCAGTGGACGTACTGAGAATATAACTGATCCTGTCTGAAGTCCTGCTGTGAGGACTTCAAGGTGTCTGTGGATTACTTTTTTTTATTTGCTTGGTCTTAATTTTTGCATTTGTTTCCAAAAGTATTCACTCACCCATTCAAATCCTTGAATTCAGGTGTTCCGGTCGCTTCCACAGGTGTATAACATCGAGCACCTAGGCATGCAGACTGCTTCTACAGACACATGTGAAAGAATGGGACTGTGAAATGTGACATGAAATTTCCACACTACTAAATATTCCACAGTCAGCTGTGGTATTAGAATTCATCTGGTCTTATAATACCGAGGTATAATGACACAGTGAGACTGATTGGGACCAACAGCAACTCGGTGCCAGGCAGAGTAACATCACAGAGCGGGATCAGTGTGCAGAGGTCTCCAGCTTCCTGCAGAGTCAGTCACCACAGACCTCCAAACTTCATGTGGCTGTCAGATTAGCTGGAGAACAGTGCGCAGAGAGCTTCCATGAATGGGTTTCCATGGCTGAGCAGCTGCATCCAAGCCTTACATCACCAAATGCAATGCAAAGCATCAGGTGAAGCGGTGCAAAGCACGCCACGCCTTCTTGTTCAGCATCAGCTCTGAGCTCACAACTGTTCTTCTGGAAGAATGGTCAAAATTCCCATAAACACTCCTAAACCTGCGGAAAACCCTCTTAGAAGAGCTGAAGCTGTTATAGCTGCAAAGGGCCGACATGATATTAAACCTTATGGATCAATCATGGGATGTCACTCGAGTCCATGTGACGTTCAGTCTTTTGGCAGCATGGTGCAGGGCCGACACTAGACCCTCTTTAGAAGCCGTGTCATATATTAGTGCCACATGAGATATTCACATGCTTGTGTTTAAAGGACCATGTTGTCATGGTTCTGGCTCCTTTTGGCCCAGCATCTTGTGCTTCCTGTATTCTTGTGATATTTTGTATTATGTGTTATGTTCTGGTTCATTAGTAGTCTTAGTTATCCTGTTTTGAGCTTCTTATATTCCCTGTTTAGTTCCTCGATTACTTAGTATTTTCCCCTTGTGTCGTTGCCCTCTGTCTCTCTCTGTGTGTCTGCCTCTCCTCCACTCCTGCGTCATGTTCCTCCGTTTCCCGTTTTATTGTGAAGGTCTCGTGTTCCCATGTTTGGTGTGTCTAGTTGTGTTCCCCGTGTGTTCACTTCCCTCATTTTCCTTCTGTGTATTTATGTCAGCGTCTCCCTCATACCTCACTGTGTGTTCTGTCTGCCTGTCTAGTTTATTTTCTATTCCTCAGTTGAGTTACTTTTCCTTGTGTCCAGCAATAAAGCTGTTTTGAGTTTACTTTTGGCCTGACGAGTCTGCATTTGGGTCCAATCCTGCCTGCTCCACACACAGTTCCACTGGTGCGCTTTTAATAGATGTTGGGGGATACCAGACTTTGACATATTCACTGTCGGTCGTCCTGGGGTATTTTTTAAATATTTTTCATGTAAAATATTCTTAGTTTTCACACAGAGCATGAATTTTTCATAATGATCAAAAACCTGCAGATGTGCGTGCCTCAACAGCCTTTCTGATGATGAAAGAGTGAATTATCCCGCTGGACGGAAATCCCAGCCTGCCGACGGATTAACCTGCAGGTTAATGAGTGTGTGATCAAACAGCGACTGCTCTGATTGATGCTCCATCAGACCTGAGGACAGAGGAGAGCAGAGAGTGCTGAATGTCACGATGTGCTTCTAAAGTAACTAAACACACTTTTATTCAGTTTTAGAAAGTGACTCGCTGAGGCCGGCTCCTCCAGACTGCATTTATTTAACAAAAATGTTTTTTGTGTGCTGGCAGTGGACAGGAGATCACGGAGGCTCGAGTAGTCTGTGCACAGAGCTCTAAAGTCCCAGCTCGCTGAGAGTGTGAAGATGTTCAGCTGTTTGCTGAGCACACCAGGCCTGGTACTCGATTACATCTGGTTTAAAAGCCCAAACAATGAAAATGCTCTTCGGGAAGAGATTTATCAGAACAATCTGAGCCAAGCACACATTTCAGTCTGTTTCAGAGCAGTGGAACAAACATTTTCATAGACAGGTAAAAAAAAAAGTAGAATTTAAAAATGTTTTTTCAGATTGTAAAAAATCCAGAACGTTCTCTGGGAGCGTTTCATCTGTGGCAAAACAGCAGATTTGATGCAGAGTTTAAGCTGAATATATTTTTTATTAAATTAATTAAAATACCCTCACGTGTGCCATTACTGTTGACGTGTCCTTGAGCAAGATATGAAAAACTGCCCCCGGGGCACCCATTAATGTGTGAATGTGTGTGCGTGACACGTCGTGGAGCAGGCTACGAGCATGCCGATGTTTGGTTGGACAGTTTAAACACGCGAGTCTGCAGGGAATGACTCACTTTTGGAGCCAGCCTCAAGTGGTCATCGAAGGAACTGCAGTTATTGGTTTTCCACATTAGCTTCATTTTTAAGCTCTGAAGGTTGCTGCTTGATTTCATATTCCAGGCTTTCTCATCAAGACCAGCGATGGAAGAGGAATCCATCATAAAAAAGAAAATAATTGTGGCCTATTAAACATTAAAACAGACAAAAGAATTCATTTAGTCGTCTCCACATCCTCTGATATTCTCCTAATCTGCTCTTAATTTGCTGTATGGCCTCATTAAGTCCCTCTGAGTCCTTCATTCTGGCTCATTCATACATTTTTCTACTTATTAAAAGAAGTAATTTCCTTGATGACATTTTGGACATGATCATAATTAATGGATTTATTTTTGAACAAATTCATCAAATGACAATCTGTGCATCCTTCATGCAGACAGCTCCTCGCTGTTTCCATATATTTGATGAATTCTTTTTGCTCTTTCTTCAGCTCAGTGAAGACAGTTCGTGCTCCGGCTTTCTTCTCAGCTGTCCTTTGAAACCGGCGACAGCACGGCTGGACCTGGAGACGCTGTGGACTGAACGTGTGGATGTTTCAGTGGCGCTTTCATGCTGCCGTCATCTCGCAGAAAGACTCACACCGTCGATTTGACTGGTTTGTGAACACAAGTGCTGCAAGGTGTCCACCCTGCTGTGAGAGAGAGGCTGCATTAACTGATGGGCAGGGACCACGTGAGACCGGAGGAGGTCAAACTGGTCAATAGCTTCGACCTCTCTCTCTCTCTGTCAGAAGGAATTCTAATTTACATCACATTCAATGGGCCTGACGGTGTGTGCAGAGGAAAGGTCACAGTTTCATTCACATCAAGCTCTCTGAGCTGAGAGGAGATGTGCTCGGAAATATGATCGCACATTTTTGAACACTCTGAACTGCTTACTGCAGTTTAAGCACTGCAGATAAAAAAAATAAAAGACGTATGTAAAAGATGGCAGAGCCACAGTGATGTCCACACTTGAAGCATTTTGGCTGCTAACATCTTGATTTTTGGAGCCAAATGATTTCCACAGGTCCGGTGAGGTGGGATGAAGCCTCAGCAGACTAGCTGCTACTGCCTATGTCGAACCTTGAGTCCATACAGAGCTATACAGAGAATAAAGAACATAAGGACTTATACAGTTGTACTTTTTTGTGGCGGGCTGTAAACATGTTTATTTCTGCTGTAAAGTTGGACATTTTAACATGGGAGTCTATGTGGAGTGACTCACTGCACCTCAAGTGGCCATAAGTGGAACTGCGTTTCCATGTTGGCTTCATTTTCAGGCCGCTGTAAAAAAAAAAGTCTGAAATAATAATCACTCCAGAGATGTCAGGACAATTTAAAAATTAAAGTTTATTGTTTATGAAAGCACACACACATGAAAGCACCTTTTATACTTTCAGCACTGCAGTTGATGACTGGAAGTTACAATGCAGGCAATACACACACACTCGTTTTCATATCTTAGTGAGGACATCTAATTGACATAATGCTTTCCCTAGCCGTCTACCCTAACCATGAAAAACGAATGCCTAAACCTAACCTTCAGCCTAAACCTAACCATGACCTAACTGTAACTCTGACACTAAAACCACATTTTGAGCCTCCAAATGCCTTCAAACTCGTGAGGACGGGCATTTGGTCCCCACAAGTTTAGTGACATGCCAATTTTCTGTCTCACAAAGATGTTCACATACATGTACACACACACACACACACATCTGAACCTGCACTGCATTTTTGGCAAGCAGTAAGGCAGAGCAGAGTCTCTGTAACCATTGTGAGAGCTGTGAGGATAATGAAGTTTTATAAGGCAGCGAAGCGAATTATATTGAAATTGTCTTGAAATTTGTCATTTGAAGCATTTGATACAGTCAAAATCCGTGGATTTTGAATGAATTTGTGGATCTAGTGATAAATTCATCTCTTTTATGGATCTAAAAGGCTAAGAAATCCCCTCCATGGTCCTCCCACCATAAACGTGGCGCTTTGAGCTTCACACTGGATTAACCTGCTCCCACAGGTCTAAATCGTACTCCATCACTGCTCATGCAAAACATCCACGGGTTAAAAATAACTGCCGCTTTTTATTCACCGTTTATTTTTAGTTTCATGAAATTTAAATTTCATATTGAAGGGAGACCTGGCTGAGAAGCGCTATTAAAGGTTATGAAGATGACACAAAAAACGATAAGAGCCGCCGTTATGAGCGCCACATGTGATGCAAGCGTTGCCATCTGCAGGGGAAATGAGCACACTGCTACTGACGGGACTCGTGCTTGTCACACAAAAAGACTTTTTTGAGTTATTCCTGCAAAAAAGTGACAGCTGAAAGCTTCTAACGCCAACACACTGAGACCTGACTTTGCTACTGTGAACCATTCGTGAGTGTGCATGGCCATTTCTACCTCTGCTAATCTTCCACTAAACCAGTTTCACATGTTCTATTTTTGCTTGTGTTTATATCAAGCTTTTCTTTAACCTTTTTATATTTCACATGACGCCTGATTGAAGCTGAGCTGCACGTTTTCACACTTTTTGCTGGCTCCATTTTTCAGTCCTTGAAGTTGCTGCTTGCTATTTTCATGCATTCTGCTGTGAGACGAGCGAGAAAGACCATCTACATGTTACACACTATGACTCTTAGTTAGTTTTGCTTTATTAAACCCTTTTTCTGCAGCTTTGTGGAGCAGCTGCAGATTCACCATACACGTGAAGGAGACACAAACCAGTGTACTCCTAGTGCTGGTGCCAAACGCTGATAAATGGGAGGACTGGGTGAGGACGGTTTAAAATCTGTGGCAAATCAGCATCAGAAATAAGGGCTCAAAGTTCTTTCTTCTTCTTCTTTTTTATTATTATACAGCCCTCTTCCTCATCAAGTGTGGTGCCACCAAACTAAGTGAAGAAGCATCAGAATCAGCCTTAATTGGCCAATTAACTATAATTTGTGCCTGTGTGACTGACTTAAAATGTCTCCCTTTCCTTTCTCCTCTGCAGGGAGGTTTGCATCAGAGCTGAGTTGGTTTGATCCAAAAGAGTTTTTTTTATCTGTTTGGTTTTATTTTCTGACCAATGGCAGCCTTAAATGTTCCGAGAGCTAATGAGGAGTGGGCCGGTCAGTCTTGGGAAATGGCTCGTGGCAGCCGCGAGCATGGCCGTGCGTACGTCCTCCATGCACTGAGAAAGCAAACTGACTCAGTTTAAAGCGATCCATCTGACGCACTGAAAGTTTTCTCAGCTTCGTAACTGGACTCTGAGTCGTAATCCTGCTCTTTATGCAGAGAGTGAATGAACAGATAGCAGAACAGAACCAGCACCGTCGTTCCCATCAGCGCTATTCCAACGAAGATGCCGACCCGTCCTGCGTGCGACGTCTCAGGATCGCTCAGGTCCCCTGCTGCTGTAGGAAGCCCCAGCAGATATTTAATTCATAGTCATTTTAAAAAACAATCCATTAAGAAACACATCTGAGCTGGTTTTAAAGACGTTGCTAGGTTATTTAAAACATGTTAAAAGGGTTTTACTGAACTTACCAGTGACGTTGAGCCGGCAGCTGTCAGAGCCGTAGCCTTGATCCGTGCGCACTTCGCACACATACAGACCTGAGTCGTGAGTCGTGAGGCCGGACAGCTGAAGCGCGATTCGTCCTTCTCTGAGGGCGTCTCTGTCGCTCTGGACTCGTCCCGCAAACCGTTTATCTTGAAGCTCCGAGACCTCGACGCCATCCTGCACACGATACAGGACTGAGAGCTCCTGATCAGCTATCAGGTCACAGAAGATTAAAAGCAGACTGGGCGAGCTGTTAGTCCTGGTGGTGAAGTTCCACTCCAGAGTGACGCTGTCATTCTCCTCTGCCCGATAGAAGCTCTGCGACACAGTCACGACCAATGATCCTGTGGAGGAGACACAAAGAGGACCGAAGGAGCCCACGCTGAGAACTAGAACAGAAAAAAGCTTAAAGCAGTCGAATCAGTGAGTGAGGTTATTTAAATGATGCGTTTTGGCATAACGAAGAGAAGGTTTAGACGAACCACAGACACAGGACAGGAGGATGATGAGCAGCAGGATTCTGTCGATCATCTTCCTGTGGGAGGAGACAGAGGTGAAGCACCAGGAGCACATTAAACCCAGACAACCGCTCCTCGCTCAGTCAGGAAAAAGTGACCTCGGAGCAGAAGGCCGGCTTGTGTGAGCTGAATGCATATAGATTATATCTACAGCAGAAGTATAAAGAACTGTGTCGTCTTCACAGTAGGTCAAATGTTCACAATAACAATACAATACAATAACTTCAGCATATTTACTGAAGCTTAGCAAGATTCTTATTATGAATATTTGCTCGGGAGCCTGTAGCCTTTCATAGAGTCAAAATACATCTGGCATTTTTGAGCCTTCGTAAGTTCAAGTGTAGAACACGAAACAAGCTGACACACACTCAGCATCAGAACCAAAAGACAACATCACATTTTTTCATGCATGTTTTTACCTGTAACCAGCTGTGAGCATCAGTTCTATGGGACGGATCATAAAGTGCACCGGTTTAATGTTTACAATGCAGAGGCAGAGGAAGCGCCACTGGTGCCCCGGATGGTTGATCTGATTTCTAAATTCAAACACATTTATTTTGTTTTGTAATAGACGAGAAGTTTTACTAAATGTTCGTTCATTTTGAACTAGTTTTTGGATTTAAAAAATGCATAAAAGCAATAATTATTGACATTAAACCTTCTATAGTTTAAGATATGTGCATTTATAAATATGAGTTTGGTAGCTTGAGGGTTCTGCTGGACTCTCACAGCTGTAACACAATAAAAACTACTGTCACTGATGGATTTCATGGCACAGCTGATGTAGCATCAGTTCACTCCATATCCATGCAGACTACGCAAACCATTCAGCATTGTCAGCTAAACCGGTTCCACAGAATAGCGTCAGGTCTCATACGTTACCTTGTGTTTCTTCTGTCATACGGGAACAGACCAACTCATTCTGTACGGCGACGCTGCGACACACAGTGCATATCTGCCTGCATTCTCCTGCAGTCTGTTATTTCAAACCTACCCAGCAACTATTTAGTTCACCCAGCTCCTGTTTCAGCGCTGTTTCATCTCTCCTCTTCCCCACTCCTTCAGTCCCACTGTAACAACTGCAGGCCTTCTCATTTCTCGTTTCGTGGCAGTTCTTGGAGTGAGAATCTATTTCTGAGGTCAAACATACGAAGCAGCTACACCGAGTCACTGCCAGAAGAATTCAGGCCGGGCATTCGATACCCTCCCAGGTCACTGAGGGCACAGCTAATAATAACTGCAAAGATTTTAATTTGTTTACGTTTGGAAAGATTTTTTAAAAAGCGTAGGGATGTGACAATAACGTTACAAAAGTGTGTAAAAGAACAAGTATGTAAGTATTTATGGGACCGTGATTCTCTTTATTGATAAATCAATTACAAATATTTAAATACAAATATTTTTTCACAGATATTTCCTTTACACCTCACACACACACACACACACACACACACACACACACACACACACACACACACACACACACACACACACACATTCCAGTGCACATTACACTGTGTCATTCCTGAAGAGTTATCCCTACACGGAGACTGTCCTGGCTGGAAAAACAAGCCCACTGAAACACCAGAGGAATCCCCCTCCTCCATATTCAGCTGGGCATTAGCTTATTTATGAGCCACAGGGAAGTGAATTTACTGCAAGATCAATCACACGCGGACTTTGTACCTCATGTGCCTCTGTCTCCAGAATGAAGTCGTAAAGCACCTTTTAGTTGTATAATGAAACGGTCAGAAAAACAGCCCTGAGGGGTAAATTGGTATGTAATGACTTAATGAGGGGAAACAAAAAACATGAAAATATAATAATAACAATGGATATTCTTGTAACAAATACTTATTTCATATTTAAGCTTTTGTTTAACATATATTGTTTCCATCTACGAATAATTCATGTTTAAAATGTGACTGAAGTAGAGGATAAAGTGTTGTTATCATTTCACATATAAAGATTTTTCTCATCAAACCCAATGAATTATAAGGAAGATGTATTGTGCTCGGAGTACATCATCCACTATCCAACTATAAAATGATACTTGTACCCCCACATAGTCAACCATAAATCCTCCTATTCTGTACATTTGAATAGAGACCTCTATATTATTTCATAAGAGGCATGTTTCTTCACAGGTTTATGGTGCGACCTTGGTCATATAATGTATTGCTACGTGTGTGTGTGTGTGTGTGCGCCTGTCCCATTCTTGTCCAACATCCAGACTAATAACAGAGTTCTTTGGTTTCTCCCTGCAGCAGGCGGCCAGGTTCCAGCCAGCACTAGCCTGCCATCTGTCCCCCCACTCTCCCCTGTGACCCAGAACACAGCCCCCAATATGAGGTGATTCATCTTCTCTCTCCCTCTTTCTCTCGCTCTCTTTTTCTCGCACACATGCACAATCAGCTGTTTATGCACATGAGCTTACACAATCAGTTATTTATGCATATGCTCTGATTGTTTTTGTCTTTATTCCATTTTTTTTTCATCATATTAAAAACACGTTTTTGCTGATGGTGTATTTCTAAAACCATGTTTTCTGAGTTTTCAAAGAGTTTGTTTGTCTTTTGGCCAATTACTTTTAAATTAACAAGTACTCCGTCTGCTGTTTGTTTGCGTTTGTTTGTTCGTTGTTGTTGTTTTTTTTTTAGTATCTCAGAGCGTTTGGAGCACGCCCTTGAAAAGGCAGCTCCCCTGCTGAGGGAGATCTTTGTGGACTTTGCTCCTTTCCTCTCTCGCACTCTGCTGGGCAGCCATGGACAAGAGCTCCTTATTGAGGGCACCAGTGAGTAGAAAATCATGGAGACTCATTAGAGATGTGAAGTCACATCAACGATGCAGGGATTCTTATTTAATTGCAACAATATGTCCAGGCTATTGCTAATCCAATATTGTGATGAGTCGCGTTGCACCGAGAGCCGGTAGCTGTGCTGAAGGTTTCCAGGGGGCCAGGTCAGAGGCCAGGCCACTAATAGCGGTGTTTGGGATGTCTGCTGCCACCAAACAAAATGGAAAGTTGATTGATAGCTGCAAGGGGGGGCTGGGAAAAAAAAAAGGGTGGAGCTGTATGTGCATGTATGTGTGTTTGTATGGATGTGATGTTACATGTGTCTCTGTGAAACACAGAGACACATGTAACATCCACTGGAGCGCACTCTGGACACTCTAGCGGCCCCCTGCCCTCTAAAAGCCCAGGGCTTGCCATTAGGGATCAATGGGACATATGTTAACCATGCCAGGCCTGTAATACAAGGCCCAAATATGTATTAGTTTACAGTAACATCATGTCGGCTCATTAGGCCCATCAATACTATCCGCTCCCTTGCAGATGGCACAAGGTTAGGTAATCCCTGTTGGTTTGCGTGTAGGTTACCGTGTGCTGTCACAGAAATCCAGAAAGCTGTATAAAATAAAACACAATCTTTTTTTTTTGCAAATGCTATTATGTCTGACTCCCTTTACTTTGTATTTCTCCAGGTCTGGTGTGTATGAAGTCCAGCAGCTCAGTGGTGGAGCTTGTCATGCTTCTGTGTTCCCAGGCAAGTCTGGCATCTTTATCTCTCCTCAGGCCTGCGCTCTGCTTTTCTTGCAGGCTGATTTATCAGGCTCACCTTGAGTGCAGTAAATCCACAGAGCCTTATCTCTCCCCCACCCTACCTTGTCTACCTTTCCATATTCACCCTTCCCCTTGTGAGGGCAGAGTGAAGGTATATTTGGCTGCAAATATTGGTTGGAGGGTCAAGGGTGGGTGACCTGTCCGCATCACCTTTTGACCTGAGTGAGGCCCTTGTGGCCTGGGCCAAACTGATGAGGAGGGATAATGTAGATTTGATGGTGCTTTGCATTGATTATCCCTCTCTTCTCCGTTGTCTTGTGGGTGTTTTGTTGCCAAGTTTATTTAGCTGCTGCTGGATTCATGAATACTAATTTAGGGATCATAAGCAGCCGTGGGAAGATCAATGATCGGGGTTGTCAATACATCACTTCAGGACAGCTGATTAGCATTTGGAGACAGAAAGCTACCGAAGGGCTTTACCATGTGCAGACCAAAAACGCAGTACATGGTAAGCTTTACATTTAGGTTTAAATTTAGTATATGTATTCTGCTTAAAAACACTTATGTTCATAGTACATCAGAAATAAATAAACAAGAAGTTGCCCTCACATACACACACACACACCCAGTGACAAGGACAGCAGATAATAACTCATCCTGGGCCGTGTTTGTATGCATCTTTATCGTTTTTAAAGAACCTCATAAAAATTTTTTTTTTTTTAAAAACCCCCCCCACACAAAACCCCAATGTTTCCAATAATACAAAAGCACATCTGATTAATGACACCTCTCTCACTGCTCCTCTCTCCTGTATTTTTTTCTTTTATCAGCTTCATTTCCTAAAGAAATAGCTCCTGTCGTTTCGTTCTTGCACCCTTTAACCCCCATACGTTTGTTTAGTTCCTATAATTCACCTTGCTTCTTCTCAAAAAACCAAAAAGAAAGCTAATACAGTCAGATTACACATCTGTTTGGATGTCAGTGGCCATGCATAGATTGGGGCTAGTGGGACTCGGGGAGGGAATGCGAGCCCCGTAATGTCCAGGGACAACGGAATAGC
>VVHJ01013018.1:8717-23394 GCA_015107715.1 Tylochromis polylepis
AATGTTGGAGATCTTGCATGTTTACTCCTGAGCACTCCTGGGATTTTCTTTGTGCAAAGAAGGATAAAAACACAGATGAACACCTTCAAACCACAACTCCAAAACAGACATTTGACCTCAATAAGCTTAAATCATACTTAGAATACATGTCACAGAACATCCTTCATGGATTATTTCATTGTCTTGTCCAAACTAGGGATGTGTGGGACTAGTCGACTAGTTGTTTAGTTGTTTCTGTCCTTGCTAGTTGATGGCACAATGATTAGTTGGTTAAACATATTACACACTTGAATGGAAGTTGTAAACAACCGGTGGGGAAAGTAAACCAATGTCAGCCATCCTAACTAGCACTGTTCTGCAATACTTTGATGTAAAACAATTAGCAGCTGTATGCCATTATGGCAGAATAAACTAGAATATAATTAACTATATAACTAAATATAATTACCTAAGCAATATGTAATTATACTGTGCACCTGGTTGTGGACAATAGCATGAAAGAAACTAAGACTACTGCTGCTCTCACTGCTGACCTTAGCCAAAACCATCCATGCTTACAATGTTAAACATGGCACAAATTGACGCATATTTCAGCCATTTGAAACATGAATTGTTTAAGGAGAAACATGATTAATGGTTTCACATAACTCCTAAATTAGACCAGAAATATTTTAATTTAAAGTACACAGAATTTTGAAAGTTTTCTGAGGGTTTTCCATCTTTCAGACTAGATGACCAGCCTAATTTTTATTTTTATTTATTGTTTAAATGACTAGCAAATTAGTTGCCAAGAACAATCCTTGTCCAAACATTTACACATTTGTATAAAAAGGCTAAAACATATACTTTCCACTAGTGGAAAGACTCATCTGCTTTGAAATGTAGTGTGCCTATTCAAGGCACATGGCTGAATTCCTGGGAACTTACTAACCTAACAAGAACAACAGGTGTTTTTGTTGTTTCAGCTATTCATGCCAGCAAGCAGTTACAAATTTGAAAGAAAATCTTTATCTTTTATTAATGCATTATGCAATAAAATTACAAGGATAGTTTTGGTTCAGTTTGGTGGGAAAATGTTAATAATAGCAATTTAAAAAAAAGACAGTCTTGTTAATTGTTGCCTCTACCAGGAGGACTCTCCTGGTAGAGGCAATATCAAGCTAGCTTGTTACTGATTACTGAACCAATATAAAAATATAATTGATCCTTTGATTAAATTAAAGTATGTAATATTTTTTTCTTATTCCTGTGCTGTTGTCTACATCGGATAACTCCATACCCGATTCTTATTAGTTAAGAAATGTTAAAATCTGCAATAATAAATTTAAACACAAGAGGAAAATGTCATCTCTAAGACACCAAAGCAAGTTCTAGCTACAACTTCCAAATTTACTGAACCGAAAGAAAAACAGGCTCACACAGGTTTTTTCTATGAGAAATTTTTAAAGTTTCAAGACATCAAAAATTATATAACTTAAATACCTTAAAAACTCACTTTTTTATAGCTCCAAAGCTATATTTAGCAAGACCTTTGGTAAACAGTACTTTGTTCAGGACAAAGTAATTTCTAGATATATCAGATATGTTACTATATTACTATACGGACAAATTAAAAAAAAAAAAACTCTTGGGATTTAAATCACTGTAAGACATTTAGTTATTACAAATTGTCCTCAGAGTTTACTGGATGGTCATTAAAATCTTTAATCCAATCAGTGAGGCTTAGAAAGAAATGCAAAATGAATTTTAGTTACAAGGTTCCAGCTTCAAAATACTGTAATAAATAAAAATTTACAAAATTTATGAGTTCTTGGATTTTGCAAAGTTCAGTGAAATGAGTGAGTGAGTGAGACCTTTATTTGTCACATACAAGCAAACACTTGCAGCGAAATTGGACCCCTTCAGACCGTACATACATACATAAACGTCACGTTGGGGAGACAGGGCGGAGGATAACCCCCTGAAGAAAATTCATGGCATTAACTACATGATATACATAAGAGGGTATGGAAGGACCCAGCTAATGAAGCTGCTTAATGTTACTAACAAGGAACAGAACAACATAACAGCAGGTTAAGCACCACCTGCATGAACCAGTGTTGGAACTTTGAAAAGCACATTAGGACAAACCATAAAATAGGGTCATTTTCTGGTTGTTCACATGACTGAAGGTATTGTAATATGCTTACTATATTACTACATGGGGAAAAAGGCAGAAGATTTGTTGAATGTGAACATATTTTAAAAGTGGCACAACCACTGTTCACTGTGACTTGTGGATGAAAATAAACAGAGTGAAGTAGAGGCTTAAGGAATTATAATTTATGGCAGGTTTTAAAGCCACTGACTTTTCAAACAAATGTTTCAGAAAAAACTTTGTGCTGGAAAAGGTTGGTTAATACCTTGAAGCACATAGTAATTTGTTAAGTTTTTCAGAAGCTGAAGAACTCTGAAACACAGTTAAGCTAGATGCCTTATCCACAGTGCATGGTTGTGGTCAAATCTATACTTTCATTTTCAAATCTCACAAGTGCTTGAAATACCCATGGCCAACTTAAAATTGTATGGCATTACATGACATTATAACCCATGAAAGAGGTCAAAAAGAAAATGAGGACTGTAGCAACTTAAAAAAAAAACAAAACAAACAACCTTCCGCCCACTTCTCTCAGCCATAACGTTCCTGGTGTCTATAGAGAGCCAGACATGGCACTGCTCTGATCATTAGCTAGCCAGCCAATCAAAGCCTTCTGGCCATGGAGCAATTATCTGCTCTCGATAGCATAGGAGGAGAAGGAACCAGCAACCCCTCAAGCACTGTCTCTCTTTATCTCCTGAAATAACTGCAAATGCTGTACACTTGTATGTAAAACAGAGGGGAAAAAGGATTTGTTTTCCTCAGACTGAACTGAGATCACATTACATGCACAATGTACAAGTACAAATTCTGAAATTGCAGGGGTAGATTTTCACCTCTCACTATTTCAAGGCACACATTCTTGCCATTACATCAATTTATTTCAGTGTCATGTGTGTGGGCTAGATTTTGTCTAATTGAGTGAAAGGCAACATGAGTCACATTGGACATGACTTTAATGATCTTTCCAGGCCACATACTGTACTGATGAAAAATAACACAATTTTTGAGCTCAGTTCTCTTCTCAGATAGAGTGAAGGCTGAAATCATTGAAGAAACAATTTTGACAGCCCACAATTTGTCAGATTCTGCCGAGATGTGTTTAGAGGTACGAGTTTCTGAAGAATGCTTACATTTTGTCAAGGGTGTGGTAAAGCTCTGTACCTCATCATTAAGGGCAATTAACAGAAATGCTGTTAAGATCACTTTATATTTAATTAATATTATTGGTTTTTTTTTAAATGGTGAGAAGCTATATAAAGCCAGGACTACACAACAGGATTTAAAAATGTCTAATTAATAATTTATGTGAGGACAATGTGTTAACTTAATCTTTTTTTCCCCATTGCAAACCACCTTCAAATACTTACATCTCCTGCTGTGATTGCAGTTTACAAAAAGTTATACTGACAAATGCCCCCTTTAAAAAGCTAAATGACCACCATGAGGACTCAAATATGTTATGACTCAATGTTACCGTTACCGTTTTGGGATTCATCATATTGAGAGGAGAATATCAGACATTTAAGTATAATAAGCATAATATTTTGCAACACTTAATGGTGAACTCTGATGGTTTGGAAGAAAACTCTACATAATTATGCAGTCAAAACTAAAACTAGACTAAAAACATGAAGTATTTCAGTATTTTGCCAAATAACAACTAGTAGTACATTAAATAGCCTATACTCTCAATAAGCATGTGTCTCCTAAGGGATGTAGCTACTTTTACTTTTTTATGATCCCACTGGGAGGCAAAATGTGTTTGCCTGTTTCCTAGGAAATGCAGTGTCCAGGAGCCCCTGGCTAACCCAGACCTGATGGGGGGGCTGTGTGAAATTCAAACTGACTGATCCAGGAAAGAGCCAAGATTACACCACTTCCCCCCTGAATTTCGTCCTTCCCAACAAAGACCTTCCTGTAACCACAGTCAAGAGAGCCGTTAGCTGCAAGTAGAGCTGCAGAATGATGGTTGAGGGCCACTGTGGGAAAAGGCAGGGGACTCCAGCATTATGTTACTATTCCTCCAACATAAAGCCCAGAAGTCCCCACCATCAGTACCACCCACTACTTTGCTCCCAGTCTCTTAAGGAGGTGTCAAGTTCTGGCACCTACTCCAAGCCCTGGCAGGTTCAGATGTCACTCCACCAGAGAGCCTGTCAGTGCCTCAGTGGTCAATGGGGGTTACTGCAGTACTAGTTTCTTCCACTGGAGGTGGTAACAGCAATTGGAAAACAAGCTTCACAGAGCATAGTGACAGAAAAGAAACGTTATGCAATCCAATAAGACTGGATTACAATAAAGGCAGTCTCTTAGTTAAAAGGGATGTTCTGAAATAATATATTATCAATCATTTTAGTGAGATTTCAATATCATGGCACTAAAATATCTGCTCTGTTGCCTTTGTTAGAATTACTTCTGTTTATTTTCTATGATGTACAAAATGATGTAAAGAGTGGAAGGAGAGGACAAGGAGGGTGGTTGGCTATTTAGTTGAAGGAGTATATAGTCCCTCAACAGAAAGGTCACAAGCACATCTTTTCTTTTCTGATGGTTTAAGCAGTCGAGCAGTAGTCCATAACAGGTTTAATTATGCCACACAAAAGGAATATTCTCTGCTAAATCACAGTGCAGTGACGCCCGGCTCGATAACTCCTTCCAGAACAATGCACCCTGCACCAAAGACATTGTCTTACAGAACACAACGATGTATCATTTGGCCAGGAATGATAATTAGATGCCAAATTTACTGAAACTGTCAATATCAACATCGATACTGGGGCTCTTAGTGTCTGTCATCCTGCAAATCAATGACAATTTTCAGCCATGAATTCAAGAAAATGACTGCTTTCAGATAAACCACAGAAGAGGAAATTTGAGACACTTCAAAGCAATCTTCTCTTTCCATCTTTGTCTCACCATTTTAAAATGTTATAACTTGTCTGTTATTCAAAATTAGCAGGTTGTTGTCTGATCTTGTTTAATGTATTGAAAAAAGGTATCACTGCTCTACAAAGCAGAATTCTGATTAGGTCATATATATCATTCAGTTAAATATATGCTATTGTTTTTGTGGAATACTTTGTGGATGGACGTTTCTAAATCCCAACAATCGTTAAGCATCACTTAAGGATAATTCTCATACTTTGGGCAATTAAAACTTATTACGTCTTCATTCAAACACAATTATGCTTCAACATTCATGAGAAATCATCAAAAAAAGAAGTAACATATTAGTAAATATGAGTGAGAATTTATAATGTAGGTGAAACAAATTTTTAGGGACACAAAAATCAGACCACTATGTCGATGATAGAGACTGGATTATAAAAGTTGGATTGATGTTTTTCAGATATTACATTTTAGGATAAAGTGTAAGTAGCTGAACTTTTCTTTAAAATGAAATACACATTTTTAACATAAATATGGTTTCACTTCTTTAAGTAATAACTACAAACCTCTGAAAATACGCATTTTTGAATTCAAAGTGAACAACACTGGAGTGGGTTAGTAGTGGTTAGTAGTCCAAGGGAAGTTAATCGAAAACCACGATGATAATTTTTTTTAATTTTTATTTTTTTTAAATGCTAACATTCACTGGATGTCTAAGCGCACTGATATGAACATTATCCTCTCTTTTTTTATGTCATATGTTAGTTTTGGGCTGCTGGTGGATATCATATTGAGGTTATGATGCAAATTGTCCCAATTCTCTGTTTTATGGATAATCAGTTTTATTGTTTATCAGTAAAACGCCTCTTTTAAAAAAAGTATTTATTGGCAGACTAACAACATGCAAGCAACATCTAAAATGTATCTTAACTGTGGGCTGTGCAGAGGCAGCTCCAAGGGTCCATATATAACTCAGTTCCTGACAAATTTAGGGCTGTGTTCAGCAGGTGTTGGACTCAGCAGGAATTGGAGGTCAATGACACGGATTTAGACAATGAAAAATGTATAATTGCTGGTCACATCACAAAGAACAAATTAACACTGCAACAAAGTCACACTATAATCTTCAGAGAGGTACAAAGACCAGTTAGTCAGGCCTGGAATCTCACAGAGAAAATGAGAGCCACTTATCCAATAACGAGAACTTAATGAGGGTCCCTTTAACTAGTTACAGTGTCTCTCTTTCCCTTGGAGAAACATTTGTCTTACAGTACAAATGTGTTTCATGCATCATTTCTATTGTGAGAGAGAGTGCTGTAATAACGGTATAAATCACAAAGGGCCTAGGTTGGGGTAATGAGACTTAAATCTCTTAAAACAACACCATGAACTCAGCTGAATGATAAAATGATGTGGTGGAGGAAAATACTACCTTCTTCACGTAAAGCTACACCACTCTCCACACAAGGCTGTTGGCAGCGCAGAAGCCCTACTTCATTTAGCTCTGACAGGCAATTTAATACCACAAAATTACTAACCTTAGCTTTGCAATTACTTTTCCAGCTCTGAACATTTTCAACCCCTCTGTAGATGTAATCTAAGGTTAAGGCCCCTGGATAGGACAAACCCAGTGTTCTGAACTCACACTTATACTAGGGCTCTAATCAGACAAAAACACAGTCAACACAGGAAATGTAGAAAGGATAAAAGTTCACCCATTTATGAGGCAGTTTTGTTAGATCTTTGTTAGATCTTCTCTACCATGTTCCTTTTTTAGCCTGGCAACACAATATAAGGTGAAAAGGACAGATAATGAAATCTAATAGTTGAGGAATAACAAACCAAGCTGTAATCTTGTGATAAAGATGTAATTGAGTATAATTGTGATATTAGGTCATCTTTCTGCTGTTAATGGGGTGATGAGCAAACATTTTACTTCTTTAGTCGAGAGCTTTATTATAAAGAAAGACAAACTGAAAACCAGCAGTAATAACACACAGTGCAATTGATTAACTTACTAACTGCTTAACAGCACCTATTCTTCAGCTATGTAATTCCCTTTTTAATCTCAGCATCCTAAGATTAACCTTAGAAAAGTCATTTTTAACTCCCCAATGGCCTTTCACAGTAAGGCCTGTTTTGTCAGCAGGGGGAAGCAGGAAATGATTTGTACTGATCAGTCTCTGCTCTCCTTGGCTCTTAACTGCAGCTTTGCTGAGCTTCTGACAGATGTGTCCCCCGCTGTCTGATTAAAAATGGTCATTTCTCCAGCGCACAATGTCGCTCAGTAACCTTTCATTTGACAGACACGCTGCCGTTTGTTCATCTTGTCCATCCACGGCGAGGATATTGACATTCAGATTTTGCCTATGCTTTCATCTCCGAACAGATGTCGCAGTTGGCAAGTAGTTTAGACAGGAACAGCAGGTAGGACAGAGCTCAAGGAGCAACAGGAGACAAGAGGCAAATGTGACAATGTGCAAAATAAGGGCATGTTTTACATCCGTCTGTCCTCTTATCCTTGCTGCAACTCCCAATGACCCTCATAGAACATCTGCCTGCTGTGCTGGGCAGGTATTTGTGCCATCCCCTCTCCTTGGCCTGTTTCTCATTCTCACAGCCTGGTCTGGTGCGAAAGGAACACGGGCCAAATAGTGGAAACCCTCGCTCATCTATGACAGGCAGAAACACAAACCTCAAACCCCTGCGGTGGGGCAAATCCCCGTGCTCGCACAAATGAGGATTTTCTAATGTCAGGCCTGTTTGCATGGGTGTAAACTTGTGGAAGTGCAGGTATTAGATAGGATATCAAAGTCAACAAGGATGTTGCTTTAAGCTGATCCTTCTGTCCCCTGGAAAAATTCTGCTCTGTGAAAGCCCAGTGGAGCCTTCAGATGTTTCCCCGAGTGCAACCTGATCCATAACAGAGAGAGTCATGCAGCTCCCTGCGCTATCAACACTTCATGCACAGCAGGGCCACTCTAATATCCTATACCCAGTCGGAAAGCACTTGAAAAATCCCACAGCTAACCAGTAAAAGTCTATCCTACACATTTGCTGAATGTAGCAGTTTTATTTTTCTACCACCTGTTTAAATAGTCCCCCAAATATTTAAAGTAAACTCCTAGTCATTATAATATATGGCAGATGATTTATTTAACTAATATATTTAACTGTGTACCAAAAAAAATTTAAAAATAAATAAAACTGAATGAACAAAATACTAAATGTACAGTTTGCATGGTTTTGAAACTTTTGAAAAGGAATGGCAAAAATTCCCTCCACATATCAGCTGCTCTTTGGGAAGAGATTTCCTGATTCTCTCTATATGTCATGATTTTTACTTTACTTAGAGAAGGCCCAAAATATTGTAATTACTTCATTCAAAATTAATATATTCCTTCTTTACTAAAGTAACACCTCACTGAAATTAATTAACCCAGTTAGGCCACCAGTACTACCCCTCAGCCTCCTAGATTGATCCACCTATGGCATCAATTTGAAAATCCTAAGTGATTTTTAGGAAAGTTGGCCTTGAAGATTATCGCTTTCGCAAACTTGGGTGTCCAAAAAAAGAAATAAATAAAAAACTTGGGTGCCAACATTGCCCGTCCACCAGCCGGGCGGCGTGACGACAATACCCCATCAGCCTTTTACAGCTGAGGGGTAAAAACTGTACTTTTGCTTGTTTTTCAGTAAATGCAATGAAAAGTGCTTGAAAAGTACAAGGTTCAGACAGGATTTGAGCCTCTTTCCTTGACCTGATGCCAACTGGCTTTGTGGATATGATCACTGAAACTGCTGAGTAATGCTGTCTATTTCTTTGTGCTGTGTCATGTATTAATAACAGGTTTTAATCCAGTGAGGCATTTTTGACATCTTGGCTGATTGGCTTCCAATGCAAAATAATCACAATATGTACTTAACACGTAGGTTTAGACATGAAGGTACCGTCCTTCTCCCCATGTAGAACAGCTGATCATTGTGATATTTGTTTACAGCTGGCATGCCACTCATTGTGCCCTGCATAATCTTAGGTGACTCTCTAATGGGGTAGACAAAACTGATTTGGTTGCCTATCAAAGCAAATTTCTGTCAATCAATCTCAACGAGGGAGTTGTCACCCCATCCCAGCACTGTCCATCAACGTATTTGTCACTGTGGAGCTCTTGGATCCCAGTGCCCACAAAGGAAAGCTTTCATTTCTGAAACAACCAGCAGAGCATAGCAAGCCAAATCATGAGGAAAAGCTCCTTGGGTGATAAAGGTACTTATAACCCTACATATATTTATGGATACCATTAAAAACAAAACTGCTATAAAGAAAATAGCTGACTGCAGAGCAAAAAGCCCGAAGGACCCAATTTCCTCCTGAAGCACCTGATGGACACTCTGACAAGCAGATTGCTTTCCAGTACCAATTTTTGGAGCATGTGAAAAATGGTCCACACAGCCGGTATGTGGTCTGAGATGAGTCATAAATCTTGTTTTATCTCCTCCGTGGTGGTAGCAGAAAGGGATGAGTTGCTTTTTTTTCATCTCATTCACATGTCTATCTGTCTGTTATCTGTGCCCTTGAGCAAAGATTACTGATGCCCTGTCTTTGATATATGACACATCACACAGAGCAGCTTTTCATCCTGTGAATTAACCCAGAGAGGGAGGGAAAAAAATGCAAACCTGACTGCCGTCAGCCAGGGGGGTTCTCTTGCAGTTCCTTTGTGCTCTTGTGCCCCCCCACCTTTCTTACTCACACGATCCTTCCTACCTTTCTCCCCTCAGAGCCGTGGGTTCCCTCCTTGCTCCCTACTTTTTGATACCAAGTAGACGGCAAGCAGAGAGCATCATGGGTAGCCAAGTTCGGTGGCAAATTGTTTATCTGACCTCTGCACGTCTCTGCATTTTATAATCTAGTGTGTGTCACCCCTGTCTCATCCCCATAACAAATAGCCCCTGTCAGTTCCTGTTTCCTTTATCAGAAGCAAGAGGCGAGAAGAGGACCACTGTAAGTAACTGCACAGGAAAGAAATCTCCTACAGAAAAAAACAACAAAAAACTGGGATTTCAAGTGAATGATGAGTACAGAGATTCCCATAATGATGCCTCAAGAGCAGAAAAAGGCAGATAAAAGGCAGAGATTAAAGAAACAAATGGCGGTATATTATGTGTTAACAGCTTATGTATGTCACGGAAGGAAAAAAAAAGACTGCGACAGGCTTTCAGGAGAATATTACTGCTGTGTTACTGTCCCTGGTGAGGAATATTTTATTATTCAGTAACCAGGAAGGCAAGCAGCACTGAGTGCAGCCTAATGTATCATCTCCTAATACATCTGAATAATGGCAATTTAAATGAGTAAGACAAATAGCAGTGACCACTTTGTGCAATCTAAAACAGAATGTAAAATAACACATTAGGCCTGACTGCCACATTGGAAATTAAAAGACTCTACATTACGGAGTAATAACCATTTCTCTCCAGACTCCAGACTTCATTAACCCAAAGCTAATCTCCCACTCAAACTCCCTGATCTTAACACGCCACAGGGAAAAATGCGTTCTGTAAATACTGGGTGTTTTGTGTTTGGAATAGGTCCATATAGCAGAACACTGCCTACATTTTCTTCTTTTTTCTTCCACGTAATCCAAAAAAAAAGTCATAAATAAAATATTATGCTACAAGGGGAGTGCTGTAATCCATTATCATAATGGCAATGTTTGTGATCCATTTCATTAACATGCAGTCTTTAACCCAAACAAATGCGTTCCTCACCCCAGCATTGCATAGCCATTTACAAGACACAAATGCGCTCATGTGTCTTAACCTAGAGAGCCGCGGTTTTGATATATTGCAGATGAACAGTCAGAATGGGGCAACATTTGCTATGTCTCTTTGATCGTTAAATTAAAATGACACACTTTATTTTGGGGGCAAAACGGGTGCCACATGACATGTCCATTAGGCAATGTTGGCAAAATTTGAAAATCTTAAAAACTACTTGGTTGCTTCCACAGCAAATCAACAATAAAGGCAGACAATGTTGGAATAAAGTTGTGTTGACAGTGGTGGCTGACAATATGCCCTATGTCAGATGCGCTGAGTGCAACACTGTGTTTATTTCTCACACCGATGTTCACTCAGCACCATTTAAAAGATGATGTGGACAGCAGCATCCATATGTGTGAATGACTGTAACATAAAGCTGGAGGGCACAGAGGCCCGCTTTCTGCCTCCTGTAAGTGTTAATATAACCTTTTCATCTGCTCACCCAATGGCTCTCCTGAATCAATTCCCCTGCAGTGTCCCTCAGCGTCTGTACAACTGGCACCTCCACAACTTGTTCCATTTGTTATATTGAGCTCCATCTGGCCTCGGTCATTTGGCTTTTTAATTTAGTTGTCTCCTGCTCTCTAATTTGTCTCACATTTACAAATGGCACTGGCTACCCGTTCCAAGCTGCCCCTCATCAGAGGCAGAAATACATTTTCACCAGCCGTCGGGCCAGCAGTAAATCTGTAATGCTGGGTTATTAATAGATAGTAACAGATGTTTACTGATTGTTGATTACCAGTCTTGTTGACCAGCAAAATCTGTTCATAAATGGAAGGGAATTTATAGCAGGGCGAAATATGCATCTCATCCTAGGAAAATGGATGAAAGACCCAGACTTTAAACTAAGGCACAAAACCAAGAGACTAAACCTGTCAAGAGCAAGCAGACTGCAAAGTACACGTCATGTTTAGATTTAATAGTTAGGGTAAAAGACTTTAAATATAGTTTTTTAGCATATTAAAAATCTAAAGGGCTAAAGGGCTACTCTTTCACGCTCAACCTCGTTCTCTTTTCCTCTTATTGTAGTGCAGTTAGACAGTAACTTTTTGACCACACAAACATCAGTGGGAAATGACATGACACATTTCACGTCACTCCGCAGCAGCAGCAGCAGCTGCTGTCAGGCTGCTGATCCATCTTTTAGCTAGGTCGGCGAGATGAATGACTTCTTACAGAGCAGCTCTGTGAGAAAAGTTCCCATTAATCTATGATCACCCAGTTTCATATATTTCTAGAAGTTTCAATCATGATTTCAAATATACGAATTATAACATCGCACTGTATTTAACTGCAGTCGATAGTAATGACCTCGGTGTTATTGTTCCATTAACTTTCATAGCAATGTTTTCTAGATTCTCTGCTTCCCCCGACCAACCCCCTCGATCAAAAGGGTAATAATTTATGTGTACAATTTTCTATTTACAGACATTGTGCTGAGAAATTGGGGAGCCACACACAAGTTTCAAACCGTGACAAGTTATAAACTTTAAAGCAGGCAGTAAATAGCTCTGTCACTCTATCCCTAGTGTTATATTACCTGGACACATTTATCCAACGGGTGGTAAATCTCAATCCCCCTTACCCACAAAAAACGGAAGGGGAGACACAGGAAAACACACTGCACATGGAGGAACAAAAGCAGGTGACTAGTTAATGAAATAAACATGATGTTTTGAAAGGGGCATCGGTATTAATGTCGGCTGTGAGTGACAACGATTTTTGGAAAGACAAGCACGGGTCCTAAAAAAAATTAATTCAGTAATGTTTTCCTGAAGCTGAACAGTTTATAAGTCCCTGGAAACAGTCTGCATTACTAAATATATATATATATATATATTTTTTTTTTTTTTACAGTTGCTTCACCTGCCTGATATCCTTCAGCCCTTTCCTTCAGAAGCTGTCAGAGCCGCCAAGTATAATATATGGCCTCTCCAATGAGAACAGCTGTAGCCACTCTCTCTGCTGCTGCTACCCTGCCCTGCATGAAATAATACATCAAGATTAATTGATTTCCCGTCACACTCTTAGAGAAAAGAAAATTAATTTTCATGTATCTTTTCCCACCAACCCCCAGCATATGAATTTTGTACATGGCATGTAATTTAAGTTTTTAATTATTCATGAGGACTAAAAACATGATAAAGTGTTTTACAGAAGGCCCCAAGGCCGTAGCCAAAAGCTTAATGTGCACTGAGACAACTATTGCAGTCCCCGATGCCTACATAAATAATAAATGTATTTAGATACAACTTTGTACATCTTAGGTCAACCTAACTCTCTCTCTCCTGGATTGAGGAAAGTGAATGCTGACTTTTGAATCTGATGAGTCACTACAGCAGATCACCAATGAACAACAATTATCAGTGATTGTTGTACTAAAGTTGTGATAGGTATTAGCCTTTTGCATTCTTTGTATATATTTTGTACTTGTACACCATATCAGCTATGTCACCTGTAAGTCTCATTCTGGTTTTGGACCTGTTGAGGAATCCCCAGCACAAACAAACAGGAAGTGGTCCCAGTAGCTTGAAGGACACCAATACAGCTGGCTGTATTGTGCATGCATAGTTATACTGAATATGCATGCACTATTATCTGTTGCATTCTATTTTATTTTTTTTACAAGTTATAAGTACTTAAGGACTGTAGCTAGATATACATTTTTTTTTACCCAACTTATTTATTTTGACTATTAAATGTAATACATTGCAAATGCAATAAAATACTTTTTTATATATTAAACTAAAAAATAATTTAAATATATTCAAATCAGACATATACTGCAGTTAAATAGATAAGCAATGTTAAAAATAAAATACATAAAAATTTAACAAACTTAAAGTGGCCATTCAGTAAAACATGTTCACCGTGTGCACATTCTATATTCATTTTTATACAAAAAAAAATCTAATCAATATTATTAATTGAATAATAAAGAGTAAAGAGTAAATCAAACTGTTATCCTTGGTGTGAGAAGACAACCCACTGAAGCCATTTCTTCTCTGCCATCTGTTTAAACTCTGTCCAAGTGCATGTCAGTTGCTGATATGTGTGTCAGTGGATGATTGAGAAGTATGTCTGCTGTGAGAAGAAAGAACACTGCCTGTATCCACCGGCTTTACATGCAGGCCAAAGGAGGATGCCATGCCACTGACGAGGAGGCAGCTTGCTGGGGTGAGTGGCAGGCGAGGCTGCAGGCTGATGTGAATGCTATACTCTGATCCCTCATAATATGGGTGACAGCAACAAGGATGAGCATGAAGAAATTACATTAACTGAAAATAATAGCTCTTTCGCATGCATCTCATGCAAGTGCAAGACATTGTTGATACCAAGCATTTACCATATAGACACCATTATTATTTTTTTATTTTTAAAGTGCAGACTGGTGAATGAAATCATCAGCACCTGTGATTACTTACATATAGCACCAGAAATAAAATTTGTTTCAGACTTTAAGTGTTTCAACATTTCTTAATCCCTTATAGGGACACCACACAGCTTGTGGTGGACTCATACCTGAGATTCATTAACTTATATAAAAAAAACCCAAACAAATATGAGTAGAAAACATATCAAAAAAGAAAATTCTGTAGTGAAATTTGTTCTTTCCAAAGGAAACTTGAAATACAATTTGAATCCATTTGTTTGTGCTGGTATGAATTATTAAAAGAATACTTAATTAATTAATAGTTTTGTGTTTTTAAATTTGTTTCTATTTGTATTTTGTTTTTACTTCTTGGTTTTAACTGAGCTTTTAGTTTCAGTTGCTCATTTGAATTTTTTTTTTTTTTTTTTTTTTTGTTTTAGTTTTTT
>VVHJ01013021.1:7655-22543 GCA_015107715.1 Tylochromis polylepis
AATTAAAAATAAAAATTAAAAAAAAAAAAAAAAACAAATTTTTTTTTTTATTTTTTTTTTTTTTTTTTTTTTTTTTTTTTTTTTTTACACCTGTTTATCATGTAGCTCAAGCAACACTATTTTTTGCATAAGCTACCCAATGCAAACAAAAATAACACGTACATTTGCAAATCAAGTCACTCAACATCAAGTTAACATCTGTCATTTTCTGAAGTGTCTGATCTTCTAGGTGTTATCTTTTTAAATTGAAATGTACCTCTAAATCACGTAAATCTTTTCTCAATGGTATATATTAGGTAGTAACATATTGGTGTAAACCAGCAACAAAAAATGAACATTTATCCTCACTGAAAAGGGAACATTATAAATTAACTTTTTCTTGCATGCAATTACTGCAGAAAGCAGTCATTTACTTCAGTAAAATGACAAAGTTTTGCTTTACAGCTTTTTATTTGATCAAAATCACTCCGACCACACCTGTTTCTAATGAAATAGGGATTGTTATCGATTTAGCAACCCAATACACTCATGGGGGCACAGATTTACTAGCCTAATGTGAATAAAGAGATATAAAAATAGAAATAAAATGCAACATGAGGAACAACATAGGACAACTATTTAAGAAAGAATATGCCAAACATTTTTGCAAACCTTATTAATAAGCTGTACCATTTCAAAATCACCTGAAATTGAATCTTGGCGCTACTATCATTGCGTATTGATGTGTAGTACCTAAGAAGATTAGGATTGCGATCGCATAAATCCATTTTGTTAAACAAAACTAAATACCTTGTGTCTTTCAGATTAATTTAAAGGAATATATATTTATGTAAAGATACTACATTATTTTTTTTATTGTTAATATTAGAGATCTAACCTTTTAGCAGTGAAATTCACGGTACTTAAAGCAGAGCAGAGCGGATGAAGAAAGGGACAAATGTATGGATAAAAGGACAGATGGATGTGACAGAGAGTAAATGTGCAGAAGAATACCATTAAAGAAGGCAGCACTGCAAGAGCACGTCCAGACAGAGTGGTCTGAAGCCCAGGGGATGTCAGCTTTTATCACACCCCCACACGCACAGAAACACACACTCAAAACAAAGCACTGCTCTTCCACTTGACAATTCCCCACATCATTAGCTCTCGTAAAGATTTCTTTATTGGTATATGTCATGCTCTGAGTTTTCCTAGAAAACAGCAGTCACTGGTTATGAAGTAATAGCCTTAATCAGCAGCTGGCGCCATGCCTGAACCTGGCCTTGTGGCTTAATCATCGCTGTTTCGTTTTCTCCATGGATACAGTGGAGAAGCCCCAAATCACTCCCGCTTTATGACAACATGCCCCAAAAACTAGGAAAAATGAGACCCTGTGTTGCTGAGAAGAATTAAGCTGTTATGTAAGTTGAAAACAGACAAGAGTCTGCTGATACACGAGAATCACATTAGGCTGATCGCATGTTGTTTCACTTCACTCTGACACAGCTGGTGTGTGAGACAAGAAAGAGAGACAGGCCTAGAAAGTAGAGCTCAGTGTGATGGGATGAAGCCACAAAAAGGGAAGGCAAAGCAAGACAGTCAAGGCAAAGTTATTTCCACTGTCAAAAACAGTTCCCAACAAAGTCATTTTTTAAGAAGGCGCATTTCCAATAAAGTCCAGGCAAATGACACAAAACTGAACGGAGAGCCTTTTGGAAATTTCAGAGAGGGAAGGTAATCTGTGGCAAGGCATAAAGGGAATTTACGTGGGCGCTTTAGTCCAGCTGTGCTGTCTGTCTCTTTGTGTCTGCTAAAGATTTAAACAGCGGGAGACCCAATGCATAAGGCCTGTGCAGCTTTCTCAGTATGAATGTATTAAGCTAAAACTGCCAGGCTAACAACCAACATGAGGCAGGGATTAAACAGGGCATCGTCCCTGCTCTGCTCTAATAGGGTTAAAGAGAAAGAAGCTCTGAGAGCTCCAATTGACCCATGGTAACCCAAGCACTTCATGATCTTTCTTCTTGTCTTGAATATAATACTTGATTGAGCTCTGAGGAACAAAACATTGTACAGTTAAATATTAAAAAACCAAAAAAAAAGAAGAAAAAAAAAAGCTAAAATTCTTACCAGAGCATGCCTTTCACAAGCTTGGGGAGGCTGAGGTTGTAAACGTCAGTGCATTGATTTATAGGCACTCCTAGTGCAACGATGGCATGTTTAACAGTAAACTGTAGATTTATGATGGTGCTAAATATGCCTGGGTGGATGTGAACATTTGAGACTTAACACCTGCTATCACAGGCCTGCTTTAGAACAGAGAGGTCATGTATAGACCTGCCACATTCAATGCTTTAGTCATAACATTATATCAAAAAGTGGAAGGCTGCCAAATAGTGGAACTCTTACAGATGGTCAGAAACGGAGCAGCCGTATCCCATATAGCTCATAGCACATAGCAGCTATGTGCTATGTGCTATATGTTAGTATGAGCACATGCAGTGCCAATGTTTGTACAAATCAACACTAATTTTTACCCCTTTTTTTTTGCTGAAGTGTTGGTTTTGGTGTTAGGCTTATGATGCTCACCTGTGATCCTCCTCTTCTATACATACTATAGATACTACTATTACTATGACTCCTATTGAACAAAGTGAATGATAACAAAAATGCTAAATGCTAATGTGTATCAGCAAAATTCGGACACCATATGTGTTGACACTGATATATCCATGAAAGGCCAATATCAGTGAGCCAATATATTAGTTAGGCTATATTTAAAATGATTCAAAATAGCCCCAGAGTGTTTTATGGTTTTACAAAGTAAAAGTGTATCGTATGCCCAGACATACAATACACTAGAGTTTAACTTTGGTACATGAATGAATTTGTTGGTTGAACTGTATTACACTGTCGAACCAGGTATTGTGTAAGGCTGTAGAACATGTTTTGTATTCATGATTCAGTAGTGCTTCAAATCCATCCAAGCCTAAAGAAGAAATCTTGCTGTTACCTCATAGCATTGTCAAGACAAATTAACTTCTCTATTTCCAGGGAAGGCATTCAGGGTTAACCATGAATGCCTTCATCCATTTATTCTGTTGCTCAGTCTGTTCAACATCTGTAACTCTCAGCAACACTTCCATCCCAGCTGCTGCGGACTCAGGTTGAGAGACTGCCATGGATCAAATGTGGAAGTGGAGCGTGAATGGTGGAGAGCTTGAGGGTAAAGTCCTAAGTGCCTGTACCTCTCCTCTAAGTCTCATTCTCCTACTGCTACAGTCATTTTGAGCCGATCAACCTGTGAAAGAGTGTGAAATAGCAGCCCTGGGATCTCATCCATCAAATCTACCTGGAAGACCAAGGCACGACGGAGAAAAGTAACCACATTCAAAACTGTAACTGTAAAAACAATGAAAGAGCCAGGCTTTTATCTTCGCAGAGCTACTATCAAGTTAAAGATGTCCATCATGGATCACATCACCGGATACCAATTCGGGCTGACAGATCACTGTAGAGTGCTGCCATCAGCACGAGTCTGTTTGTGAGATTAATGGCAATGAGCATGACAACAAGGCCTAAAATTGGTTCATGTCATGTTTCTCTGTTTAATACTGCGGCATTGAGCTCATAGTGCTAGTCTCCTCCACAGCCCTCTCCATCCCAAAGAGCTTTAATCTCCCAGTGGGCCTCTGGGCGACCCATCCAACATATTTGCATACATCTGCATATTTCCCATTAGGCTCCACTTGTTGCCTTTTCATGGAAAACTCGGATATGGTGATGATCACCCTCAACAGTAATGGTGGTATCTTTCTTTGCCTCTTTCTTTCTTTTTTTTTCTCCCTAACATTTTTTACACTCTCTCTTGATCCCTTGTTTCCTCTCTCTCTCTCTCTCTGTGTGTCTCTGTCTGTGTGTCTCTGTCATCACTGTGATCAGAGTGCAGTATTGAGGTCTGATCTGGAGACAAAGGGAGAAGCTCTCAGTTAAATCAGCGGCGCTAACTATAGTAAACCATCTGGGGCCAATGACAGGCCTGAGAGAACACAATAACAAGACAGAAGAAATGAATTCAGCACACAATGACCACGACTGAACCAGACTAATTAGATTAATATGTGATCAACTATTCAATTAGGCCCATTCAGCTGCAGAGCTCAAGAGGTATGGGTACATGTAAATTAGATGAGTGAGCACAAATTGAGGAATGAATTGATAAAGTGTGTTAACAACGTCTATACATACACTGAGTTATTCATTCATGTATACATACAGGGGAGTGGTTCATTACTTTACAATGTAGACGTGATCAACACATCACTTTACAAGGCCATTCGCTGATAAGCAGCTTCCTGAGTTAAATAAAAGTCAAGCTTAGTTTCAAACACTTTTTCTAGCTAATGCCATTGCTTATTTATATAAAACCAGTGCTTAATTTTCTTCAAAGCATCTGTATTTCTCAGATTTCTGCCAAAAAAGGGGAACAGCAGAGACTGAAGTGGGTAAAAACTCCACAGGACTGTATTGTGGTAAAGAGCACTACAATGATCAGGTGTTTTAAAAATCCTTATCAGACTTGTTCCATTATTTTCACCAACAGCCTTTCATCAACTCGTGGTTTGCCTTGTTATTTGGTGGAGCAACTCTGGCCTTAACCATTTAGCCCTTTTCAGAGTCACTCAGGTCTTTTTTGCTGGTTAATTTCTGTTCAATCCAACAAGCTGATTATATAAATTGACTATGTAGCTGATCCTTCACATGCTGCTAAATAATTATTCTCTAATAGTTCTCTGTTAGAGAACATTATTCCCTAGTTGTGTGCCAGTGTCAGCAGACAAAACTAGACCTGACTAGTGATGAGTCACTAAGTACAGCTAACAACAGTTAATAAGTCATCCTAATTGACAAAGACAAAAAGACTTCTTTTGCTAGAATCTAGCTATCACTTAGCAATTTTACTGGTTCTGATTTTCACAAAATTGTTATAAATAAATAATTTAACAATTGGAAACAATAATAACAGTAATACAATAATAACAATAATTTAACACTGGAAATAAACTGTGCGTGTTTTTATTCGTGTTGTATCTGTCTGTGATTCTGAGCATTTCTGATGATAATACACTCATATTAAAATCTTAGAGAGTGGTAGGTATTTCAGATTTTGCTTTAGATAGGCTCTATTTAATCTTTAGGAGAGCTCAATCTGTTTGGACATATAAGTGATTGCTCAACGATGGCCACAGAGTACTAGAGTTCTTAGTATTTTCCATCTTTATGCCACCACTTGGTATTAAAAAAAATCCCACCATGCCAGTTACGATTTCTATGCTGATGATACACATTTATATTTCTTCTTTGATGCCATCACATGGCCATCAGTCAGTTAAACAACCGTCCCATGAGCACTGCTGATAAGTGGAAGGGATCGCATTTCCCAATTAAATAAATAGTATTATCAGTGGTCAGAACTCATCTGGGAATGTCCTCGTCACCTCTTATCTGTGTTTTTGCTGAAGAAAACCTCGGTTTTCAGATATTGTTCAAATATGCTTTTATTTTTACAAGCCTGCAGCACTTGTTAGGGTCACTCATGCATGTAATTTAAGGTGTGTTGTTTTTTTTTTTAAATCATCATTATATAGCTGTATACAGTCACATGGCACCCCCCCCCAAAAAACAAAAAACAAAACAAAAAAACAAAACAAAACAACAACAACAACAACAACAAAACGGCTGTTCATAAACGCCAGACAAGAAAAAATAAATACATATTTGGTATTTTTTGTTCTTTGCAAGCTACATGTCATGGTCCGTGGGAGTGTGGGGGTTGGAGCTCCACCTCTGGGGCGGAGTCTGCGCATCATCCCTATTAGCGACACCTGGGCGTAATTGTGCCGGCTGGGGTTTTTAAGGCCAGCGTTCGCAGTCACACTTTGCCGGATCGTCTGCAAACTCATCTAGTTTCCGGAACTGGATCTTTACTAATTAGCGGTTTTCCCTGCCTTTTGCAGTAACGCTCCCCGTTCGTGACAGCCCCACGGCTCCCTCCCGGACTCTACTCAGTACCCGACACAACTGGTTGTTTTGGTTTGTTGAATGAGAGACTGTTTTTCTTGTTACGCACGGCTAGGTTACCTCCTATGTGTTCACGGCATTTACTATGCCCAGGGAGGATTAACGGTTAAGAGTTAAGTACTCCTGCGTTAAGAGATCGTTGCATGGTTGATTCGCAACACGCAGGGTTTTTGTTTATGGTGTTTTTTGTATTTCAGAGAGTTATAATTTTAGGTTTAGTGTTTCTTTTCCAGAATCTACATAAGTTCAGTGCACTGGTTTTAGTGCACCCTCTTTTGGTTATTCTTTATATTGTACTCATTTTGTTTGTAAATAAAACCCTCTTTCACTGCACCCCCGTTGTCCGTGTGCTGTCTGCCTGGGAGTCCGTCCCCACTCGGCGATCCGCCGTGACACTACATTTCATTTTATAAGACAACGTAATCAATTACAAACACTATGAGCATCACTGTTTGATGAACACTTATTTATATTCATATGCATGACAACATGTACATGGCAGTTTATATAGTAAATTTCATTTTGATTAATCAACATGTCTAGGAGGAGATACCGAACAGACATACATACAAATGTTACAATTATAGTAAAGTATATTTATTTTTTATAAAATCTGACCCCCTCACAAAAAAATTATGTACTGATTATTAAGATTTTAATTTAATTCATGCATCATTTCATCCCAGTTAGACTAGTGTAATCTATTTTTCTTACCTTGCTCAACAACAAAAACAACAAACTTGAGCTTAGTCAACAACAAAGTCAAACAGAAGAGAACAGATTTCACTCTTTTTAAAACTTAGTCTGTTTTAGACTTGTAAGTTTAATTGTCACTTTTAAGGTTCGTAAGCTATCCACTCTTTTTTGCTGGTGACTCCTTCTTATTTCTTAAAATAACAAGGAGTCTTAAAGGTGGCTTAAAGTCTTAAAGGTGGCTAATTGTATGACAACCTGCCAGAATTGTTGCTTGTCTTTTAATTGTATAAGAGACGTTTTTATGCTTGTTCTGAAAAGCTCCAAACAAATACACATGATTATTATTATTGCATGTGACTAGACTTTACTTGGGGTACATGGGAAAATCTGTTTGTCTTATTTATGTGAAGCTGACACGTTAACCAAGCATATGCAAAAATGCCATGGCATAAGTGATTTATATTCAAAGCAAGAGTAACTAGAAGTCATACTTAGCACCACCTGTTGGCATTATGTTTTCTGATTAAACATGATTGGAAACGCTTATTAACTTACTATAACAGGATGAGTGCCATGCTTTCAAAAAGAAAGCACCAAAAACCTTAGCATCACCTTTCCCTTACTGCTTAATTTTCTGTGGGGCGCTAATCAAGCGCCTGTCTCTGCTCATGAATTTAGAGGGAAACCTCAAGCATTTAAATGTGCATTTAATTGCGTTGGTTCTGGAAGCGTCGTTAAGTAAGAGCTGGGAAATACATTTCTTAATGCGACTTAGTGATGCCCGGCAAATCAAAGACCATCAAGCGAATTAATGAGGGTGAGCGGTGAGCACATTAAGAGTAGAGATGGAGCGCTTCCATAAACAAATACATATCTCTCAACTAGACAGCAGGGACAGAGGGATAATGTGGGAGACGTAATAAATAGACTTCCCTGTCTATAGGCACGGCACGCTATCCATTCCAGCACAATGTTCCCCACTTTAATTGAGTAAATGCACACATGTAGACACATACACCTTTTCTTCCGCTATGTTTTTAAAAGGCTGACAGATGCTTCTTCAGCAGCAATCCTTTGCTCCTCAATAGAGCTGAAAAAGCTTCTAAGGAAGAGGAAGAAGAGAAGAGCGGGCAGGAGGTGGGGGGTAGCAGCAGTGGTGGGGACGAGGCAGGGATGAAAAAGAGGAGAACCAGAAATATGAAACCTTCCTGGTTATTAAAAGCTGTCTTGCGAGGGCAGCGCTCCTGTCGTTAAGTACTCTTTCAATTATTAACGGGGCCGCCGCTTTCATCAGCTGGTTGGCGAATGCCAATACAGCTCCAACACACACTTCCACTGCTTGCTTTCTTCTCTTTTTTACTTGGCAACAGGCAAACACACACAGACACACACACACATCAGGCATTCAGTGGTAATTGTTGGAGAGCTGGTGAGAGGACAGGTCAGGCAGTGAGAATGATTATATAAAACTGGATGTTTTGAGACTGTCTGAGAGCTCTACAGCACGAACAGATGGCCACAGACAAAGAAAATAACTTTATCATCAAGAAGAAATTCAGAAATTACACTCACTGAATTATTTATTTCCAACTTGAGCGAGCCAGCCTCTGGGGGGAGCTGCAGGTATACACTGGTGGCCAACCAGCACTCAGGTCAGGCCCAATTTGGGGTATTTTTCTAAACTGTCAAGTGCCCGTCAAGCTTCGGCAATAAAGGAAAGGAGATAAGGAGAGAGATTTGAGATAGTTGGGATTGAGCTGTGGGCAATAAGAGAGGAGCAGGAAGCTTTTAGGGTGTTATCCAGGCTCTCTGTTTGCAGCTCCAAATGTTCCTGTGCCTCTGATGAGACAGGCTCATATGACAGATTACCAGCACAAATGCTACTCGAGGGAAAGCTGGTGCAGGGACAGAGCCAAACACAACACCGAAAGATATACAACTGTGTGTTTGCTAGACTATGGTGCAAGAGGCTGCAGAATGGCAGAATGATTTTCATGCCTGATGAAGGAATGAACATTATAAGGTGTTTTGTGGAAAAGCAGGACATCGTTCACACAGTCAGGCACTCTGTGATGCTGGTAACTTTTAGGATCTCATCTTATACATTATCAGATACTAAAAATATTTGCCAAAAAATTTTTGCCATCATTTTCTCAGCTAAGATTCAAGACTGGTCTTTGCCTAAAGAAAACTACAAGAAAAAAATTATCTGTCCATAAACATCTAACCCTCTAAGCCCCGCCCACCTACTGTGTAAACCTTCTGTTTGACAGAGGCAGCCAAAGAAAGGACAGCATCCTTAAAGGGGACAAGTCCTTAAAGAGGGCATGCACCAGGACTTAGTATAGGCTAAAAAAGGATTAGTTTGAGATGTACATCATGCAAAGGCATACTAGGTCGTCTTTAACCACTTGCATTGAAACATTTACACTACACTTTTACCAACTTGTTTTTAAGGGATAATCTTTTAGGATTCAGTTACAGACAGACAGGATTAAACATGAAAGAAATGCTTTTGCGGTACGTGCAGTATGATTATTCCTTCGGTGAGAAGAAATGGGCAGATTAGGTGTTGTTGCTCTATTGTGGGTCTATTTTGGACTCTGTTTTGAAGTGAGGCTCAGTCATTTTGCCTACTGAAAGTTAGCAGAGTAGGGAATGTTGGACTGATGGTGGGGGGAGCGCAGCTTATCGACCATGGCCGGGTGCGTTTCTACTCTGGAGATGGGACACGGGGCACTGGGGCGTGCTGACGAACATCCCCTGGGACTCCTGTCCAATTACAGCTCAAAATGAGCCAGGAGAGCAGCGAGATTGGGCTGGGCGCACCAAGGTGATGATGGAAGGAGGGAGGGGGCTGAGAAATGGAAAGTAAGGGGGCCAAGGATATGAGTAGCACTTGAAATTAATGGGGCAGGGTGGAGCAGGGCTCCCAAGAGCGAGCACAGGGCCCGCTGATGACATTAACTTCACCCTCAAGCAGCCATTAGGGGGCGAGAGGTTCCAGTAATCTCAGAATTCAGAGGCTCAGAAGGTTCCCCAGATTTGATCACTGCTTCTGGGCTAAGCTGGTGTTGCGAGTGGCCTCAACATCAACCAGCAGCAAGTTAACTGTGCATGACACTATTAGAGTGAGTCAGACACCTCTGAAACCATGATCACATAACTAAACTGGGAATTTTTGGTTGCAATCCAGATTTCATTCTGGCCCATATCACATAAAAACTGACAAATTGAAAAATTTCAGCAAAGATTTTAATAGAAGCTGGCGTTCAGAGGGCTTTCATTTGAAATGTCATATTTGGACGACTCTGCTCCGAGAGCTATTAAGCAGAAATGTGTTCGTCTATAAAAGAGCTCTTCTGTGTGTGATTGCCATTTAATAGCCGGCCATACGTTCCTGCTCCAGTCTTGCTTTAATGTTGTAGCGCACTGGGGACTGTCAGCGAGCGAGGGGGGAGAAGAACCCAGGGCCTCGAAACATCTCATCCAAATTACCGTCATCTTCCAAAGCGCAGTGTCAAGGGGAGGAGATGAAATGCTGTCATAATGTTACTGTGGTGGAGCTCATTGCCTTCGCATTCAGTGTGCATGGCCACAAGATATGACACAGACAAGACTAATAGCAGCGGGAGAATTACAACAATAAATCTACTTTTGATTACATATTCAGTGCTGATTTGATTAACATTTAAATAACGCCCTGATTCAATTCTAATTCTAATTCACGATGCCAACATTGCTTTTCAAAAGCTTCCTCAATGGCAAAAGATATCAGCTCGTATCACTTGCGATCCAAAAATAACCCGCTATCAGTTATATCCTCTCAGTAACAAAGTGGCACAGACAAGTGCTCTCTGTTTGACACACAAAGAAAACATGACTGTCACAGGGCTGAGAGAGGGAGACAGGAGGAGGGAGAGAGAGGGAGGAAGGGAGAGGTAGAGAGGCACATTTAAAGTTTTGCCAGGAGTCAGCGGTGCTTTTAATACATACAGTCACATCAATGGCACATTAAGAAAGTGTAACCACGGCAACAGACACCAGGATTGTGTCAAACAGAAGCACACAAAAGACCTAAAGATGCTTTGTTTAAAACAGTAGCAAAATGGTTAGAAAAGAAAAAGATGAAGACAAAAAAGCAGCAAGTGAAGATTAAATATATATATATACATACATATATGTGTGTGTATATATATATATATATAGTCAAGGTTGAAAGGGCAGAATTTTCACCTCTTGATAATTTCATGAGTAGCTGTATTAATCACACTGGGGGGACATAAATATTCAATTCAGTTTGTTTGTTTGTTTGTTTTTTTAATATGATGCCAATTCACAACAACAGTTGCCTCAAGGCGCTTTATACTGTAAGACAAAAAAAGGCAGCTACATTTAAGTGAACTGCAAGTATTCTGGGGCAAAAATCGAACCTTTACAATCCAAATCCTCACATTTATTGATTAAAACTAGATATCTGGGCTTTATCAGCTATTGGTTGTAGTTAAAATGATTCAGTGAACTGACCTTCTATATTTTAAAGTAGTATTTAGCTCATAGACAGGATAAAAGCTGGCCATAACTACTCATCATCCACTGGTTTCTGAAGTCCTATTTTGAAGCCTTGTGATTAGTGTTCTCACAGATCACTCGGTTTCAAAAAACAGAAATGTTATTGCTTCCTCATCAGCTAAACTTACAAATCTTATAAGATAAGATAAGTCATTAGCCAGTGAGCATACCACATACAACCTTCCTTTTATAAACACAGAATGAACAAGATTTACAAAACTGCGCCTGCAAACACATTAGCAAAGTGTTTACAGAGGTCAAGTTAGAAACCTACGTGACCTCTACTCAGACTTCTTTAGGACCTTTTCAGCCACAGGTATCGCTGTTGCATTGGCCTCACTTTTATGACCTAACTATATCCATGTATTATATTATATTTGGCTACATTAGAGCAATTTATCCTGGTTAACAGCCGAGCTAACATTAGCTAAATGCTCATAATCATAACCAAGCAATTTAATGGTGGCCTACCTGCTAACATGGACAAGTTGATAGATGTCTAATATAGCAGCTAACTAGTTAAGGTGAAAGTTCCTTTTCTAAGAATTTCTATTCAGAAAATAGCTTTAATAGCTTACTGTTGCCGGAAAAAATACTTACCTATTTTTTAAGCTAACAACATTGTAGCTACAGGAGAGCCAAGAGCAAGGTGTTCGAAAGTAAGAAAAAAGTTCACATGGGATACTCTGGATTTATCCCACACCTTCACACATTAATCTATCCACAGGCTGTTAGAGGTAAACGTGGAAAGGTCTCATTTTTTCAGAGAGCTCATATACTGGCAACAAGAAAAATACTGTATGGTTGACTTTTAGATGAAAAAACACATTTTATTTAATATATGCATACACAATATATCATTAAATTAAAAAAAAAAATTAAATTTCTAAAGGAAAAAAGTGACATTTCTACTTGCTACTTCATATGCATCTCTCTTCTACACACAGACACACACAGTATGAGGTGTAATATAATGACCAGGATGGCTCTGGGGCTCTTTCTTCAGTCATCTGACTGTGAGAATAACATTAGGCAACAGTCCACTCCCATAAAACACACAGTTTCTGCAGCTGCAGTAACAGTGTCTCCTTTCCTTTATCTTTCCTCCTCTTTACCACCAGCTCCCCCCACCCTCACACCCCCATGACATTTCCATCTCCATCCAATTTTTTGGTCTTCAAGAGCCAAATTCATCCAGGTCAAGCAAAACTAAGGCAGCTCGGTGCTCAGCAGCAGGCTGCTTTAAAACTTGTTGCAGTGAAGTGAGTCAGTATTCTTCACTGAATAGTGCAGTGGGTGGACAACATAAAAAGAACAGAGAGGTTCAGCTTCAGCCGTGTGGTTAGGTTGATTTTTAAAGCTGCACTTTGTAGCTTTGAGGTGTTTCTAATATTTGTCAAACCCCACATACAGCCAGTGAACTGAAGTTAAAGTTGTCGTAAAAATGTCTCGTTAAGGTCCATTAAATAATCAATGAGTTACCTCAGGGCCAAATGACTGCCAAAGATAACAATGTCATGTCCCCATAAGTTAGCCAATAATAGCACAGCTCCAACAGAAATGTGTCACAATGCAAAATGTTGCAATAGGAATGCTGCCACCCCCCCCCACCACCACCACCACCACCACCACAACTTCCTTTTTTCAGCTAGAAATGTCTTTTGATGATTGTGAATTTCTTGAAACTCCAACAGTGAGTTTTGAAATCCTAAAATTTCCATTCTTGAAGTACACAGAGCAAAGGGCTCCCTGAACCATCTTACTGCACCATGAAATTCTGCGGCTTTAATACTTAGACCACTGTCCTCCTTCACAGCAGATGTATGCTGCAATGATATTCCAAATTAAAAATGGCATTTCTATCTAAAGTTAGATAATTCATATCTAACATACCATAAGCATTTTAGTGCCACATGACACAAAATCATTCTGCTTTGATTGCATGGCAAAATGCTGTAAAATTGTGTGTAAAATAATGGGATTAACGATGACACTAGCAAACACTTTTATTTTAATCTGAGTCAGGTATAACACTGTTTTCATTTTCATTTCATTTTGACCATTCAACATGAGAGCTTTGCAATTTGCAACAAGGACTCTTATATTAACATAAACATAAACCAATCAGCCAGAACGTTAAAATGGCTGACAAGTCTAGTGAAGAACATTAATTCCTTCACAAAAAGATACAAATTTTCTTGGGTCCTGGCATTCAAGTGGTATTCCCCAATGGCAGTGTACCCAGCTACTCGGAAACTGCTGTAGGAACCCAACAAATAGCCTGAGGCACCGACCTGGGATCTGAACTCGCCACTCAAAGGCCTCACACCACAACTTTAAGGACTATCTGGAGGTCTTCCCAAGGGACCCGCTCTAAAACAGAGTCAATTATAAGTCGAACATGGAGAAAAAAGGTACGACTTAACAACAAAATAATTATGATAATAATAATAATAATAATTAGCAATTTGAGGGGATGGATGTCTCAAGAATTCCAGTGCCCCCCAAAATGTAGAATCTAAATGTTTTCATACCATTGAAACACATTCCAGTCTCAAACTGTGGGCTGTACATGAATGTCTGTGTAGTTTATTGGGCATTTCAACCAAGATCCCTGCAGACAGAGCTGGAAACCTTGAAATGGCCTTAAATATTTGTGGAAGCATTTAAATAAAAGTGATCACTAAAACACAAAACATGAAGGTCAAGCACGATGTATTTTTTGCCATCATTATTTTAGTAGAAATTTATTTTAGTACATCATTCTGCTTTAAGCTCTTGACATCCATGGGGTCGTGGTTGACCTGCCTATGGTTAGGGTTGGGTTTTGTTTTAGCGACATGCTAAAAAGGCAAGTTGCTTTTTCATTTGGATTTTCAAAACAGGCAAATATTCTATAAAAAGGGGAGAACCATTCAGCAGAACCAGTCCCTACCCATAACCCTAGATGGGTTGCCAATGACCTGGTAGATGTTAAGAAGTTAAAGATGCAAAATTCAACCAAGTTTTCAAAATCTTCAGTAGAATTTGGTAATTGGAGAGCTTCTTTCTTTTGCTCAGAGTATGGAGCAAATGAGCCCCGGCTGTTACATCATACAAGATTCCTGCTATATGGACTCCACCCTGCAGCGCTCTTCCCTTTTCAACAGCATGTATGCCTGTGCATGTGAGATGTGTTCAGTGGCATACACTGAATAAAATGTGTAAACGCCCAGTATAGTGCCTCTGCTTTGATTTATCTCCTTTATTAGAACCAAGTCCTGTGTCACCCTACCGTGTCGGGGGTTTAAATGACAACTATGGTTCCTATTTGGAAGCAGGAGAGGAAAACAAGTTTTTCTCTGCCTCCATCGTGATTCGATGATTATTCAACAAAACACTACTTATCTAAGGGCAAATTTGGCAGCTGGTGTGCCATCATAAACCTAAACAGTTTCAGTTGACAGTGATCATGACTGTGATTAAAGATGCCTGTTGAACCTCTGCAGTCAATCAAATGACTTCCTGTTCTGTTCAGACGGTTTTTATTTAATAAAAACAAAAACAAAGCAAAACCAATC
>VVHJ01013025.1:12983-25313 GCA_015107715.1 Tylochromis polylepis
CCCCCCTTACATATCTTATAAACAGATTAATGAGACTCATTAACACTTAGCTGAGCATCGACAGATCATGCTGTAAAAAAAAAGTCTTCTGTGTGATGTAATTGCAGACCTCACTGGCTATGAAAACATGAATCTTTTAGTTTTTAAAAGGTTTCTGCTATTTGCTTGTTTGTACACTTCCAGTCTGCAATCACATTACAGTTTGTTTAATTCTGAAGGTTTTTAAACCTACCTTTATGTCTGGAAGAGAATGGTTAGACATCAGTTGATAATTAGGCATAATAGCTTCCTCAGCATATACTCTGTCCTCTATGAACACAATACATGAGCTGAGAAATAGTGTGCTAAACTGTGTAAACCAGTTTATGTTCCCTCTAAAACCCAGTGCTTCTTCCCCACAGCTGAAGTTCTAGTTGATGAGGTTCCAGCTGTGCCGTCCTACATATCAGACCGTTACAAGGTGGGGCGAATGTTAGGAGATGGGAATTTTGCAGTCGTCCGGGAATGCATGGAGCACTCCACAGGACGAGAGTACGCTCTGAAGATCATCAACAAGGGCAAATGCAGAGGCAAGGTAAACAAACATCCACCGACTACGACCCAAAAAAGGCAAAAACTGTACTGACACGTCAAGAAGACTAAGGCCCCGTTTACACATACACATTTTCCCTTAAAAACGTATACTTTCCCCTTCGTTTGCACCTTTCATTTACACACAAACGGAGATGAAAACGATTCTTTCTAAAAACGCCGGCAAAAGTGGAGATTTTGGAAACGATGAGGCATTTTAGTCATATGATGCAGTCATGTGACCAATTCAACTAAGATGGCGGATGGCATTGTACAGCAGTTGTTTTGTTTGCTCTCAATTTTGACGGCCCTATTAAAGATTAATATCAGTTTGTACATGCTCCAGATAGCTTTTCTTCAAAGAAGAGGGAATGTAAAGTAAATAAGTAAATAAACGGCAGACAGAAATGATGCAGGTCGAATCGTTTTACGTTTCACGCATGCGCGGTACAGGAACGTAGGCGTTTTCAGTGTGGATGAACAACTCTTCGGAAACGATTGAAAATGATACTGTGGACGCAGAGCGTTTTTAGACGAAAACGCCGTTTTCAAATTTATCCGGATTAGTGTAAAAGTAGCCTAAAGCTCCACATAATCCTAATTTCAGAGGATAAATTCTTCCTCCCCTCCCCCCAACCGGTCGCGGCAGATGGCTGCCCCTTCCTGAGCCTGGTTTTGCCTGAGCTTTCTTCCTGTTAAAAGAGAGTTTTTCCTTCCCACTGTCGCCAATGCATTTGCTTAAAGGGGGTCATATGATTGTTGGGGTTTTCTCTATTTTCTTTGGATTATTGTGGGGTCTTCACCTTACAATTAAAAGGGCCTTTAACTATTGTTGTGATTTGGCAACTTATGAAAAAATCTAATTGAATTGAACTGAATTGAAATTCAGCTTTGATAGCTCTTTTTTTTCCACCCATAAAAGAATATTTTGAACTTTTAGAGTAATATCCCTGTTTCGCTTAAAGACCCACTGATATCACTGGGTTAACGTGCAACCTTTGTGGGAAGGATGTAAAGTGTACTCCAGGGTTTTACCGAGTTGCTGTAGAGAGGCACCTACAAAGGTGTGACATACATAAAATGAAAATCTTCTAAACGTCAGGCTATTCTTGGTGCCTTTAGTGAATGTCTTCCACTTGGCTGAACACCTGAACTTCTTTTTACCAGGAGCACATGATCCAGAATGAGGTGGCCATACTTCGCCGGGTAAAACATCCAAATATCGTCTTACTCATTGAGGAGTTTGACACTTACAACGAACTCTACCTGGTCATGGAATTGGTCAAGGTGCGTGGCCATGTTTGTACACTGTTACTTTATGTGTTTGTGCACCATCTGCTCCAGTTAGGAACAAGCTGGGACATGTTGCCAAACTGAGATAACGGATGGCTGTATTCTCTTATAATACAATGGTGATCATCATTATCTCAAATCTACGAGCGACTTAGAGGAGTAGGGAGGCTGTAATAGTGACAGAGACAGAGGAACGGCATTCAGCCTGTGAAGCAAACGATGAATTTTTCCAACCAGTCACACAATTCGGGACTAGAGTGAATCCGCTAGTGGCCCCGAGTGCTCGTACGCTCACATTCTTCATTCTCCTCGCTCTCTGAGTCAAGAAATGTTTGTGCATAATTCAGGAGCCAGGAATGTGATCCATCTGTTCGTGCTGTGATGTGGAGTACTACAGAATATAGATGAGAAGCAATCTGTGGGAGAAGTGTGTGTACTTGTGAGCATGTCCAAAGTAGGAGGATCAAGAGGAGGCTGTGGATGAATGGGGTGAAAAGAGTCACTGCTAAAATGACAGGGACCGAGAGAAAGAGAGACAGATAGATGATTTGAAAGTAGAGGCAAAGGATAGGAGCAGAGAGCAAAACAGAGAAAAATTTGAGTGTTCTCTTGCCTGGTCCTGCTCAGTCCAAGTCCTTCAGTTTAAACTGTGGAAAAGCCTAAGAGGGAATAATGTGATCAGACAATATTGTGTTGCTGTTCCAGGGAAGGCTCTTTCCTGTTTTTACAAGCGGAAGTGATGCCCATAAAGGAAGGTGGTGGATTTACAAAGGACTGATGTAAACCCCATTTTTTGGGATGCGTTTTGTGGACCGGGCTTAATTTCTTGTTGACTAAGTTCAGCAGCCACGCCCCAAAACTTTGCAGAATGCCCCCAAATTGACAGCAGTATATTTATGTTCATGTACTTTTGGGTCTCCGATAGCAGAGGCAGAGAAAAATAAGTGAAATGTATTAGTTAAAGCCTGAGCTGGCATTTGACAGCTCTCATATTTAAACAGCTGCCATCGAGCAGGTCAAACCCTTACAGTGTGCTGTGCTGTTCGAGGATAGAGTGAGATTCAGCACTATTTTAAGCCTCTGTTCCACTTAGTCCACTCAATGAGAGAAACGCAGAGGGGATGAGATGGAGATTCAGACAGAATGAAAAATCAGAGATAAGAGACTGAGAAAAGCCTAAAAAACAGAAAAAAAATGAAAAGGAAATATTAACGCCAGGGGGAGGAGATCTTTAAAGCAAGGTGAAGAATTAGGATTTACCCCCACCTCCTTGCTGCTGCTGAGCAGACAAAAAAGACTTGTGGTTAAATTAAGTTTTTAGCCTCTTTTCAGAAAAAAAAAGACAAGCAACTGTGAAAATTTGACAGTGAATCTGTTCTGCTGGGGCGAAAAACACCAACCAAACTCTTGTGACATCTCCTAATACTGACCCGTCCGTCATCTCTTGTCCACAGGGGGGAGATCTGTTCGACGCCATCACCTCTGCCAACAGATACACAGAGAGAGACGCCAGCGGCATGCTCCACAATCTGGCCAGCGCCATCAAATACCTCCACAGCCTCAACATTGTTCACAGAGACATAAAACCAGAAAACCTGCTGGTGAGTGGACGTCACGCAGATTGCATACATGTAACTTGCTGCAGTGTTGGTGCTCCTCCTTCTCTCCTTTCCCGCCGCCTGTCTGAATGATGAGTGAAGTAATATCACTAGCTACGGGCCCTCCCAGAGCAGAGAGATGACTCATCCCGGCTGCCCTCACACCTTCTGCACGCTCCTTCTCCAGCCTCCCTCGTTTGTTCTTTCCTTCCCTCCTTCTCCCTTCTGTCAAACTCCCCATTGTCATCGCTTAACTTCAAATACCGCTCTTTGCCCCCCTAGGAGAGATGGCTGGGCAGGAGTCAAACTTCAGAAGAAGGCTTTTTCGTGGCTGCATTTAAACCTAGTCAGCTGATTTCCTGTTTTGCTTTTGCTCTCCAAAGAAATAAGAAAACCTTGAATGGTTAAAATAAATAAATAAAAGTGGCCTTCTATTCATTTAACTTTTTGAATGTAATGATATGCAGATTACCCCATCCATGTAGCAGACACCCAGCAACACTAAAATTTGATTTATTTTTGGATACATAAATGCTTTGCTGCGTTAAAAAGCTGGTCGCTCGCTTCGTCTGTGTTTGTAGGCGTAGGGCAGCTAGAGTAGCTACAGCTGTGAGCTGTTAAACGACACACTGAGTGGTGAAATTATTAATAGCAACCCCCGTTACATACGTGTTTTAATCTCAGTTTGTTTGTTGCCCTCACTCAGATCGTACTGATCTCAGTGCTGTACATTATGATCCTGCTTTTTTTTTTTTCTTTTTTAATTTGTGCATGTTTGCGTTCCTTTGTGTTTAGGTGTACGAACATGCAGATGGCAGCAAGAGCCTCAAACTGGGAGACTTTGGTTTGGCGACCGTGGTGGACGGACCCCTCTACACTGTCTGTGGGACCCCAACATATGTAGCACCTGAAATCATTGCAGAAACAGGGTGAGAGCTGCAGCTGCATTTAGCAGGCACCTTTAAGGTCAAAGTATGATCAGTATGATGGCCAACATATCAGTCATGTCTTAATGCATTTAGAATAATAGATATTTGTCTTAAAGGTAATGCACTGAATCAGAATCAGAATACTTTATTAATCCCCAAGAAAATTATGTAAATTAGGAAATTATGTCTGCATGTTTTCTTTATGTTTGCCTTGATTTAACCTCTCTGTCTTTTTTCAGGTATGGTCTTAAGGTTGACATCTGGGCAGCTGGAGTCATCACCTACATCCTCCTGTGTGGTTTCCCACCCTTTCGGGGGTAAGTTAACAGCAAGCCCTACCCCACATTTCTCTCTCTACTTTAGCGCCTTTCTTGAAAGTGTGTTTTGCAGGACCCTCTACTGGTCAGTAGTAGTATTGCACCTTTATTCGTGGACTCGCTTTTTTCTCTATTTGGCCTGTACACCCATTCATTTTTTTCTTCTTTTTTTTTTTGCAGGAGCAGTGACGATCAAGAAGTGCTTTTTGATCAGATACTAATGGGACAGCTAGAATTTCCTCTGCCCTACTGGGACAATGTGTCAGAGACCGCTATGGTAAATATCTACTGTATGTCTGATTGGTGTGGATGGATCCACATGCTATAGAAAATCCACTTTACACAAAGAGAGGGAGAGTAAAAAACTAAACGCTGTTTGCTTTTTTTTTTTTTTTTTTGCTGTAGGAGCTGATTCGATCCATGCTGGAGGTGGAGGTCGATAAGAGATACACTGCCCTACAGGTGCTGGAGCACCCCTGGGTCACTGTAAGTACAGTGTTAGTAAATCTGTTCATTTTCTTTGTTTTCACCAAAACACTGAATTTACTTTCTTTCTCCTCATTTGTCTAATCCAGGACGAGGGTCTGTGCGAGAATGAACACCAGCTGTCGGTAGCAGGAAAGATAAAGAAGCACTTCAACACCAGCCCAAAAGGCACTGACACCACTGCAGGAGTGTCAGTCATTTCTGTAAGTAACCATTAGAAACTGTCTAAAGATGTAGCTGTTACACTGAGTTGCATCAGTTTGTAGAGAAGTCAGCAAGTTTCTGTTTTTCACGTGGCGTTTAGATTGATTGTGCCGATTTCTCTTTTGTTGTTCAGTTGGATGACAGCTTTTCTATGCAGAGATCTGGGTCGTTGGATTTCTACCAGCACCCGGCCATGTACTGGATAAGGTACGCCAGGTTTCCATAGAGACACGACTGGGTCACAAATCAGCGAGAAATCAAAACAAACTAAAACAGTGTCTCTGAAATTGATGTCTCCCCCTCCCTTGCGTGCTGCCCCGCTGACTGGCTGCTGCTGTGCTGCTTTGACAGCCTCATGTTGTACTTTCTGTGCTCGGCTTTTTGCTTCTCTCCTTTCATCCCTCGCTGTAAACACAGATTTCATTCCTGCATCGTTATCGTGTGTCACCGGCTAAAGCCTCGTCCTCTGTGTTGTGTCACCTTTTTATCGGTGTCCTCTGCTTTTCTTTAGTGTGTGTGAGTAACAACGTGCCCAATTAGAATCACCCTTGCTGATGATTCTCCTGCACGTTTCGTTTGCACAGTTCATTTGTGAACAAACCCTTTCCAAAGAAATAACCCTGCGCTGTTGCTTGTCTGAGTGATTTCCTGTGATGTTTTTGTCTGATGTGATGCTCCCCCACCTGGTTGCCTCCTCAAATACCAGGGCTTGTTACTGAGCTCCCATTACCTGACTCCTCTTGTGTGACTGTATCCCCTGATTTATGGAGGACCACAAAGTTCATTGTTATAAAGGTCACAGAACTTAAAGTAATATGGACACTGACGAGAGGAAGTAAAAATATGGTGGAATAAATTAATGGCGACTTAATTCATGAATTATCTGGGTTGAGATTCCCAGTTTTCCAGCACGACAGAGTTTAGTTTGACCAATTAGAAATCCTGAACCTCATGGATTGGCCAAGCCGTAGGTTTAAAGTGGACACAAAACACTACATGTATGAAAGATAATTGATACCATGGAGCCCTGCTCCAAAAACTGTCATGGATTAAACACTGTCTGTTAAGATGGATTTAAAAAGTAAGCGTTTTTAGATTATGTGGAGCTCATGTGTAGCACCATCTTGTGCCAGTACAGAATGTGACATTAGTGGGTTGGTTGGTTTGTTGTTGCTAATAGACTTCCATCAGTTTACATTAGCTGACTAGAGACAGAACCAGTAACTCAGTAGAAAACCAGGAAACTAAAAGCAAAAATCAGTCAAAGGGGGTCACTTTTGTACAGCCCCTGGCTGGTAGTTAACTAACTAGTGAGAGAGTGAAAGTAGACAGTATAATGTTGGTTATTTAATATAAAACTCATTGTTGCAGCCAGGGGCAGTACAAAAGTGACCTCCTTTCACTGCCTTTTAGTTTTACTTTCCTTTTTTCCCACTCAGTTAGTGGTTCTGTCTCTAGTTAGCTAATTATACTAATGAAAGTCTATTAGCAGCAAACAAACAACCAACCTAGTGATGTCACGTTCTGTACCTGCACAAGATGGTGCTACACATGCTGTGAAAACTATAACTTTAAACACTTTCTTTTTAATCCTGCTTTACAGATAGTGTTAAATCTCTGAAGACATTTTAGAGCAGGGCTCCATGGTGCAAATTAGCCTTAATACATGTAGTGTTTCATGTCTACGTCAAGGTTTCTGGGGAAGATTTCTGTTATTTGAAATGCTGGTTTTTACTAAAAAAACAAAACAAAACAAAAACAGTAATGGAAATGTACAGTTTTGCATATTTTCTTGTATTCAGAGATGTAAAAAAAACAAAACACTTCAGCAACACTTTATGGAACATTTTATTCCTAAAAGCATTCTGACTGTTTTTCTGGCTGTTGAGAGTTGTGTCTGATTTGTGATGTGATTTAAAAGTGATATCCAGAATCTCCTCTGCAAAACATTTACTGTGCCAGAAAAATGAAACGAGAATGTTGAACCTGCTTTTATCCGAGATATTTATTGTGGAAAAGATCATAAATTAGTGCATGTTTAGATAGACTGTCCCTCAGATGGACAGCTAAACATAGCATTTCAGTAAAGAAGAAACAACTGTCAGTGTCCATGGTTTTTCACTTCCTTGTTATGGTCCAATTAAATATTCATTAGTAACTTAATGAACACGTGTAAAGTTCTTCTGGTTCTCCTTCCTAGATAATCCACTGTGCAGCAGACAGATCTGATCCTAATCGTTTCCTCCTCCTGTCTTTTTCAGGCCACCCCTCTTGATAAGGAGAGGCAGGTTCTCGGACGAGGATGCCACCCGGATGTGAAACCACTGCCGCTGCAGATGATGCCAACTGTGAATTCAGTAACAACAACAACAAAAACACTACGGGCAGAGCCCCCCAGTTGCCTCCCTGGCCTGCCCATGGCCCCTCCTTCTCTGACCCCTGACACTTGCTCTGACCCCTCCCCAGACCCCAGACTCCCATCTGACTCTGATGACATCTCCATCAGCTCAGCCAGCACCGTCTGCTCCCCCAGCTCGCCCTTCTAGAGAGCAGGTGAAGGGGAGTAGGGGGAGGAAGAGGAGGAAGGTGTGCAAAGGAGGAGGCGAGGAGGGAAAATCCTCATCCAGCTCCTCCCTCTGCATGTGGAGGAGGAGGAGGAAGAGGAGTCAACCCCTTTCTCCCAGTATCTCTGAAAAAAATAAAAAAGTCAACAGAGAACTTCACACTTCCCTGAATCCATCTTTCCAAACCTGGAGGAAAGATGGACCAAGGGGTGGCTAAGAAGACGTTAGAGAGGTTGGGAGAAAGATTCAAGAGGCAACAAGAAACAGGGATCGAGAGGAAGAGGGAAAAGCCAGAGTGAGATGAAAGACTTTTGTTGATTTCTTTTTAACATTTTCTCATCTGAGCACATGTTGTAGAGCTCAAGGAGCGAGAAAGGGCAACGGCACTGCTTTACCCTTCAGTGATGATCCGGGCTCGACATGGAAACTTCCTCAAGGCGGAACAGCTCTACAAGGCAATATGAGAATATGGACCAATGTTCATGTTTTATTGAACCTTATTTATTCATACTTTAATTCACAGCATTTTTTGATATGTATTTCTCTTTTTCATAGAAAAAAAATGTTTTTATTGACTTCTCCTTAGAGCTTGGTGGAATTAAAATAATGGCAAAGTGCTTACATGTAGTTGGCAGAAACGTTTAAGTAGGTGACAGTAGACGGGATGAAAACACAACGTTGGAAAGTGAGCTACAACACATTGTGGAAGGGATTTTATTGGGTTTTTTTGGTTGCAAAATGTGTTTTAAAAATGGCTTTGATGAAAAAAAAAAAGATGAAAGACGGAACAAAGACAGCACTTGTGCTGTGATGCTGTGCTCCACGCAGTATCGGCGCTGCCTTCCCCGTAACGTTGGATTGCAGTCATACAGTTTACATTTTACATAGACTGCTATTCTAAGACGACAATGGTGCGTTTGACTGCTCCTTGTAATTTTGTTACCTGCTCGGTTCACGACATCTTGATACACAAAACTCAGCAGCATCCTGGTGCTTGTGTAGCAAACTCGACATCTGAACCCATTTGTCCTCAAGCCGTACATTTTCACAGTGATCATCACACTAATTCTTTTTATATTTTAAGAATACTAGAGACATGTTTCATCAACATGTTCAAGCTATGGTTGGTGCAGCTCAAGTATATGGTTAATCAGACATGTTTTCAGATGGAGAAGGCGTACAGTTAACAGTTCACAAGAGGTGCCTATTTGCACATTTGCACTGCAGTCTAGGTGCAGTGAGACATGATTGAGAGAATGACAGTATGGATGCCAGAGAACCAGCAGTACAGTGAAAAAAGGTGGCGGAGAATTTATTTCAGCTCTGTACAACCTCATTCATGGCTTCATTTCTTCAGATGAAAGCATGACAGACATACAGTAGCCTATTCTTATAAAAGAAACAGTTTAGTGATGAAGTATTGTTTATATGTTGTGTAAATAACAATTTTATTTATTTTGATAGTTCACAATACAGTATATTTCTTTACTAGTAGTCAGTCTATGAGAATTGTACAATAATAATACAAAAAAATACAACAAAATCAGTCATACATGCGTATCAGTCAGTCAGCAAAGAAAAAAAATAAACCAGAGGAGTTCATCAGATCGAAGTGAAGCATTAAGCATGGGTGAGTTGGACGGATCGTAGTGGATATGAAGAAGAGATCATCATCTTTGCCTCCCACTGGGAATGATGTCACTTCTTTTCTTTGGAAAAGCAGACAGTAATATGGTTTCTCTTGAAGTGATGTGAGATAAGAGATGAGAAGACAGATGAGTGAGAGAAATACAGAGAAGTGTTGGGTTTTTTTTTTGTTTTTTTTTGCAGATGATGTCCCTGCAGTCGTTACACCAGTCAGACTCTCTGTATTTATTCTCATCATAGCACATATGCGGTAATGTGCTACCATATTGACCAGATCAGTATGAACTTGTGCTCTGCAGCGCACGGACACGTGGTTTACCAAAGTGCTCTCACAGCTGACCCACTGTATTACTGTCCATTGCAATACCAATACCTGTACCTCTGTTCAACAATGGTCTATGACTATAGTAATAATTAAAATATGTTTAAAAGCAAACTGTTTGAGTCTTTTGTTTTGTGTTTAGCTTGTAAAAGATTTGAAAACCTCTGTTTATAGGACTTTTGCTTCATTACTAGTCTGTACCAAATGCACAATTCAGTCGTTGGCTTAACTTTTTATACATACAGACGTCAGTTTTCTTTTCTATGAAATAAATACACTTATCCCACACAGGTCCTCTGCTTATTATTAACTGTTGAATGCTTGGTGGTACTTGGCTTTGCTATGGAATCTGTCTGGGTTTGAGTAGAAAGTGTGCGGAGAGGATATTTGAAGACCTTCTGCGAATATAAACTGTAAATTAAAGATGAATGTATTGAACGCATGGATTTAAATTCATACTGACTGTGGGAGCAAGGCCAGGACATCCAAGTAATATGCTTCCCAGCATGCCCCTCTTCCATCAAGACGTTTCAAAAAAGGTGTCTGTTTTAGTCCATGGCATATAAAACGCCTTGCACATAAAATTCAGTTCACAAGGAAAATGTATGCTGCATAATGAAACTTATTCTTTGACTCACAAGATAAAACTAGCACTTAAACACATAGTAGAACTCTAACGTGTCCACATGACAGGAATATTGTGAATATAAGCATCCACTATGATTAGGAGAAGGTACATCTATAAGTAGGATTGTATGGGCATTGCCTTTTCAGCGGGCAACAGTGTTATAGGGTTAAAACACGCCCATATTGCCATCAAACAATAGTAAACATCTCACAAGTGAGTCGTAGTCATACCCGTGATTGGCGTGCATGTGTTATTTTGGCCACTAGGTGTCGCTTTAACACGTGAAACAAAGCAGAGAAGAAGATGATGATTTTCGTGTTGCCTGAGAGGTGACAGGCAAAACCAGTGGAAGTAAAAACTATGATATTTGCTTCTGAAATACTAGAATATTTATGACCTTTTATTTAGAAATTAACTGAACGTCTAATACTGGAAAAATTGATGAGTAAATGTTAGCGAGTAGCTGTGTTAGCTAACTAACGTAAGGCTACTAGCTAGGTCGCTGTAGCGTCGTTGTTTGTTTGCCGCCATCATGAGCGAAGAAGACGCTTCTGGGCTATCAAGTAAGGACAAAGACTCCACTCTTCTGCTCACTAAAGACGGACATAGGTACTATGTGAATAAAAGCGGAGTTGTGGACAGTAGAAATGTGATAACGCCGCACGAACCGGAGAACAACGTCTCCTACGACATGGATGATCCGGACGAAGAGAGCGACGTTCTGGACACCTCAGATCCCAGAGACGGCGCAGCCAGCCCGGAGGAGCTCAACGACGAAGAGACCTCGGAGGGTGACAACGCCCCCAAACAGTGTACCTACGAGGGGTGCACAGAGACAACAACGCAGGTGGCCAAGCAGAGAAAGCCGTGGATGTGCAAAAAACACCGCAACAAAATGTACAAAGACAAGTACAAGAAGAAGAAGAACGATAAGGCCATGTCCAGTGGGAAACTTGATGTAAGTTACTCTCACTGCTAGACACATTTACAGTGATGTGAAGAAGGTCTGATCTCCACACTGTAGAGCACAGGTGTCAACCTCCAGTCCTCGAGGGCCGGAGTCTTGAAACTTTTCCATGTGTCTCTGCTGCAACACACCTGAATAACATAAGTATGTCATTAGCAAGACTATAGAACTTGGCTTTTTCTCAAAACCCAGGACGCTTCCTCAGCACTCCATGTAGGAAGCGTACTCCGACGAGCGAGAAGGGCGGAAGTGCGAGGCTGAGAAATGGGACGGCCTACCCTTCATATGTGCGTCACCAGCTGTCTCAGCGGAGTGTAATAAACACAGCCGTCTGCTCCGTGCTCTCTAAAATATAACAGGATATATAACTGTGTAATTATAAACATCATACAACAGGAGTAAATCCTCTACCATGTCACACTTCTGTGTAATCAGTTTCCTGTCTGACGTTTGTACAGCATATACAGCTGTGTGACAACTATAACTTTGATCTCAGCCAAAGCGATTTACTCAGGAACAAATAAAACACTGACAAAAGCCAAACGATAACATTTCTAAGTCATCTAAGTGACTCATATCATGTTTAACCTGAGTAGCGAAAGACGGCGGGGGGGGGGGGTCTGAAAGTGATGCACTGGGAGTCCGGTGTTTCGGCTCTAGTGAGCCATCTCCGAAAGCGTCAGAGCACTTTCGAAAATATGTGATGTCTTGATGAGTCGAGCAGATATGTGGGGTTTACACAGCTACATTCGCGTCTGGAAATATCTTAGAAGTTTATGTTTTGACCCAGAAACTTGCATCTGCA
>VVHJ01013045.1:4919-19740 GCA_015107715.1 Tylochromis polylepis
CTCATAATTAAAAAAAAAAAAAAAAAAAAAAAAAAAATCCTGACTAAATAACTGATTACTGGAAAACATGTCATCAGTTATCTTTTTTTTTCTTGGCTGTGTCCATAATGTGAACTAGCATGCCATTTGTTCAGTGCTCTGGTGGGACGTGCTAGAGGTGTTGATTGTGTCAGCACTCCGTATCGAACAATAAAATGTGAACGTTTGCACATGCATACTAGAAATATAACCTGCAAAAAAGGCTGTTTGTATCTCAGTTTGGGGCAGCTTTTTAAAGAGTTTATCAGATTTGACAAGCGATTCTATTCATGCCTATAATAACTTATCATGCATTGACATTTACGTGCTATATAAAAATGTATAAATTAGTTATGCGTTATGAATGTGCTTATGATTTATTGAGGATTTGACCTTCATAGAAAGCGTCTTTCAGATTTTCACTGTAAACTGTTCCATTTCCTTGTTGATTTTCAGGCTTGCAACAATGCATTGATGGGGCTTTCTTGTGCTCTGTTTTTGTTGTTTTGTGTGTTGTTTTTTTCTTAACATTCTTGTTAGTTTGATTGCCTGCTGTGGCGTGACCTTTTCTCAAACTCATCCAGAAGTTCACATCCATAAAAACCTCATTTATACCTCGCCTCACAATTAGAAAGTGGCACCATTTCAAAGCCATTTTAGCTTCCACTAATGTTTCTTTTGGTTGTTATATCAACAAATAACTGGATGCTTGAGTTACTTTGTGCCACATTTAAATAATGTCAGTATATTTGCACAATAATCAAAGAGAATATGGTCCCAACATTTATTACAAATCTGTTTTGTCTATTTAGAAGTGTTAATACATCAGCATCACTACTTTGCTCCCGCTGCTTTTTAGACACCTGATTTTCCTGGCTTGGATAAAGAAGTAAAACAGTCTGGCTGGTTAGGATCCCTGTACGAAATCCCTGGTTGTGTTTTTCAGATTTATGTCATAAAATAACCCTATAAACCACCACAAACCAACCATTCACCATTCCCTGCTTTCGCTGATTTGTTATGGCTGTCTCAAGCCTTCCTGCCACAACAGTGGCTGGTATTTAGTGCCAGTATTTAGTCTGGCAATTTTCAGAAACGCTTCAGTGAGTATATTCCTTGGGGGCCAAAAGTGACATTCCAGACCTGGTACAAACACTTTGCATGTGAAAGAAACTGAATATTCAAAAGGATGAGGATATGCATTCTCTCCCCTGTGTCTGTACCTATTTGTGTACTTATCTTTTTTGTCTTTGCATGATTGTTTTCATATATGTGATCAGTGGGCACAGTGCTTCCTCACTTTGTGTGTTCTTGGCAGAAGGAAACCTCAGAGATCTCGGTAATCTAGCACATTATTCATAAAATTAGGCAAACTGTGCTCTGATATTTTCTTCTTTTTTTTTAAAAACTTATTTAATCATATAACTGCCAGGTTACATATGCTGCTAGCACTGCTGTATGTGCTTTTACAAGTCTTTGTGCAAAACATTGTCTCCTGTTTCTAAAAGCAATGTTAACATCGCTCAGTTATGCAAACATTACATAGTACCTAAAACATATGGCTGTGGGCCCATAGTCAAACACGCACACACACACACACACACACACACACACACACTGAGCTGAGGTCAGGCTCAGGCAGTAACTCATTGGTTAAGCTGCTGGGAACCTTTGAGACTCGTTTCCTCTTGTGCACCAAGTATGGCCTTATTTATGAATGTGAACACAGTTAACCTTTTGCATACGGAGACTTACATTTTGTCTGGAGAACAGTATGACAAATAGTCGAGCGTCTTCTCTATCGATCTGTTCTTTCTCTCTGGCATTCTCCCTGCCGTGACTATAACTCACCAACTGCTCAAGCTATATATAGAAGTAGATGCTCATCTATCTGTAGTCATCCATTATGGTAATTCATTAATAAATTGCAGTCCGTCAACAAAATAGTCTTTCGATTGCTGGAATGAGAAGGACTGTAAGATACAGGCTTAAGAGGTATTTTTGAGGGAAAGCAAAAAAGTGATATTGTGGATCTTTTATGCAAACTTTGAGGACATTTTAGGGCCGGACTGTGCTGCTAGACATTTGTCTCAGTGAAAGACGGCAGCAATGCTCCCTCTTCCCTCTCTGCATATTCCACAATCTTGTGTTTGTGCTTATACTTCCTGTGAAAAACATAGATGACTCCTGAAGAATGTGCCCAATTAGAGATGGAGAGTGAACTTGGGGGGGGGGGGGTGTCTGCTGATTTTTTTATTCATTCATTTATTTATTTATTTTCATCTGATATAGCTTTTTGTACAAAGGAATTGAGCTTTAAAATTAGGGTCCTCTGGGTCAGAAAACAGCACAATATTCAGACACATAAATTTTGCTCATTGTTGGAAAAGACATGGTAAAGTCATGGAACATAACTCTTTACTGGTTCTCATTTTTCATCATAATAAGTAATGAAAATACACCCTTAAGTAACTGTTATAGCAGAGGTGCCAGACTTTTTCCTTTAAGCCTGACATCATTTGAAGATGTCATTTTGGGCTTGGAGCATTCTCATTTTGTCCTCCTCGTGGTTGCCCTGTCTTTAAATGGATGCCTATGTCTTCCTACTCCCTCCCTCCAACCATCCTGTAGTCTCCACTCCCACACTGGCTAGCTTGCAAACAGACCCAGCTGGCCATAATGATGACAAATCAGCCCAAATATTTATGTCCATTGAGTTTCACTTTGGCTCTGCCCACGGCTCGTTTTCTGCTTTCTTTTACGGATCCCTCTGCGGCGGTCACAGCACTTGCAGCCAAACCATCATAATCACGCTCCACAAACACACTTTAGCCCCTGTTATGTCACCTAAACACCAGCTGACTGTTAATGTCCACAGAGGACCAAGTTTATGGTTGCCGGAGGAGTGGTATAAACATAGAAGCTTAAGCTGTCCTTGTGTAGATTTTTGTGTGGGCTTTGTGACCAACCTGTTCTCTGAAAGTGATGTGCATTGTATCTTTTATGTGGAAAAGCATGTTTGCCTCAGGTCACCAAAAACTAAACAACAATCTAAGGTGATGGAGGACCTCACTGAGATGGTTGGAAGCCTTGTGTAACTTGCAGGAAACTGATATGTAAATAGTTTGAACAGATGAGGCTGTTTTGACTGGGAAGTTGAAATCAGAGCATTGAAAATGTGTTTAATGCATGACACAGCATTAAAATTTCAATCCAAGAGAAAGGGGAAAAAGACATTTTTTGCATTTTAAATACATCATCTCAGCTGTTTTATTCATTAAAAATATTTTTGGAAGACTTTTTGAAGTGTCAGAGGTGCAGACATAATGCTGCTTTGTTTATGCGGTTAGGCGTATTTTTCATATTATATGTGCTGCTGTTGCCATCTTTAGCATGAATATAGCACATGTATTGCAAATTCTAATAAAGCATAAAAGGCAGATTTCTTATGTAATGTTCAACCATCAGGAAGGGTCAAAGCAGAAATATTAGAGGGGACGATTGGGAGCTTTTAATAAGCAAATTTGAAATCCGATGTTCACCTTCAAGAAATTCCTAGATAATTAATTAAAAAGCATTATTATTATATGGTACTTTATACTCTTTGCTCTCCTGATAATTCTCTAATGAAAAAAATCTTAGTGAGTGTAGAAAAAAAACCTTTCATTGTCTTACACCTGAATTGCTGCAGCTTTCACATATTTATTTGTAGTCCCCTTATGTCTAAAAAAAAAAGTGTAAACACCTGATTTAGAAGTTATCGGCCCATTGAATGCCCGTTATCTGTCCCGTTATCACTCCCATACATATTGCAATAGGTGCCTTCGTTAGCAAGTTCAGTGGGTTGTTATCATTCTCTTTAATCAGTGATAAATGCAGAGCTGCACTGATTAAGTAGACATCTAGTGGATGTGTTTAAGAAAAAAAGAAAAATTTAAATGTTAAACAAGTTTGCAAACATAGCTTATGACGTCTGCTTTATCTGGGGGGAACCCTACAGTGACTGAGCCGATAACAACCTCCTCGTGGGTGGAGGAGGCCACCTTCTGGTGATACGTATTGAACTGATAACACCTGATAATGGCCATTCAATGAGCTAATGGCATTCAGGCTTAAAGAAATGTTCTTTTAAGTCTCGCAGCAATTCCAATTCTAGCTGTGATCTATCTCTGAGTGCCGGCTTTACAATCGGTAATGACAGCCGCGGTTTTGTTTACAGTATTAAACACTCAGACTTGCATCTTTTAGTATGTAGTATGTATTCGTTTTTTGTCCTACAATATACCTCTCAGTATTTTTCTTTTTATTCCACTTGCAGCTAAACAGATGAGTCAGGGTTTTAAAACAGCAATGCATAAAGCATCCCTTGTTTACCTCTGTCGCTTTTGTCCCCTCTGTCAGATAACATGCGTGCATCCTATCTCTCACCCTTGTGGAAGATACGGCCTGTATTTTAACCCCGGGGCTCTGTATCTAGATACGTGGTTCCTGACACAACGCAGCACCGCTCGCTTATCTGGCCTAAAGTCAGAGCGAGAAAACTGAGTCAAAGAAACAAAAGGAGAGCAGAGAAGAAATAAGGGAGAGAATAAGAAGGTGAGATAGAGAGAAAATGATAGAAACGGGAAGAGAGAACAAGGCCCATCTACTGCTTGAAGGATGCTGTAGATGGGCCTATCAGCATATTTAAAATTAGCCCACTGCATCCTTGTCCAGAGCAGTATTGGCTTACCAGCATCCAAGTCTTTTCTCTCCCTCTCTCTCTCTCTCTCTTTTTCTTTTTCCTGGGGATGAGGCACAGTTTAGTAGCGCCTAGAGAGAATCAGACATTCAAAATCACCCCTCTACTTTAATCTGTCTTTTTCTAATTTGTTCTTTACATATACTTCCTTCCCCTTTTTCCTTGCCCTCTGGTTTTACACTTCTCTCAGGCTTTGGCTCCAACTCATTTGTACCTGTAACTATATCTCTCCTCCACTTCTTCTTTCTCTCATCAGCTCTCTCTCCTCACTCGCTCTCTCCTTGCCCCTGCATACAGAGCGCTCTCAGTCTTCCCTTATAGGATAGATTTTGCTATAGAATCAGCAGCATTGCGTTCCCAGGTGATTCGGGAATGATTTGCTATTCACTCCTCTGGCTATGGGTTTACCTAGACGGGCACAGACAAAGAGATAGAGTGAAGCACAGAAACGAGAGGAGGACAGGCAATAGCTCTTTTCCCATCAGTCTTACAGTGTGTGTCGTGCGCGCCCCCCAGCCCCATCTCCTCTTCTTTCAGCATTGAGATGCAGCTGCAGTTCTCAAAACACATGTTTAAGGGCTAAAGGTTTGGAAGCAGCTATCCAGGATGGATGGGGGATTTGTGTTCCGCCCGTGCTTAGAGGCTGCTGTGAATGCAGCCGACCGCCGAGCTAGCTGTTAGTTCTGGCAGTTTGGAAGGGATGCCTCTGGGACTATGCTTGTCTTTAAGAGTCTTTGCAGAGACTTTGCCAGCATGAATTAATGAAAAATGAGCCGAGAGGCTTTTTTCTTCAATTTAAGGAGACTGCTTGTCATTTTTTGTGGCAGCTTTTTTTTCTCTCTCTCTCTCTCTTTTCAGTTTGTGTGTGTGTGTGTGACTCGAGTGACTTTTTGAACACAAGCAAATACAGAAACCCAAAGAATATCAAATAGACAATAACACAGGAACATATGCATGTGTGCACCCTTCTGCATGGTGGCGACTGATTCCCAGTAGCGGGGTCTTGGCCATGGGGGGCTTTGGGCTGGGTTAGGCTGGTTTACTGATTTTGACAGCGTGGCTTCGTCTGGCCTAGTGCCAGTGTTGAACTAGCTCTTGCTGGCTGCTCTGGCCTCCTATAAATCAAGGCCAATTACCACGCTAGTGTGCAGCCTCCTCTCCTCCAGTCACAGCCCTGCCCTGCGGAGTGCAGGGAGGAAGGGAGAAAGACAGGGATGGCATAAGCCTGCTTTTATTCCAATTACAGCTGTGGCTACCCTCTGTTCTGTTTTCTATGTGTGTACTCACAAAGAGTGTTTTCACACTTTTTTGATAGAAGTAAGAAGCCACTTTATCTGAGCATGTAATCACCTCTAAAATTGGGACAGCCAGCATTCCAGGTGCTATCTAAAGAGGTAGCGTGTCATAGACTTTACGTCGTAATTAAAATGAGGAAAATGTTCTATTTTAATCCTTTTTTTTAAAATCTGAAGTGCATCCTTAATTTAACCTTGTACTTTATAAAGTTATTGTCTTAATTCCCTCCACTGAAAACCATGTATCTTCATATTTTCATTTTACAAATTAAGTGAAAGATTAAGTGTTCCCTTGTGGGTTGGGAAATTCACAAAGTGGTGAAATTTTATGAAATATTTTAAGATGAGTCATTGTGTAAGCATTGTGTAAGCTCGCAAAAAGATATAGTTTTCACCGTCTCTCACAGTGGGAAGATTTTGTTTTACACTACACAAACACGCATGTGATACAGTGAATAAAGTAGGTTTAAGCCTTTTATAAGTCTATCAGCGGTTAAAAAAAAAAAGAGCGTATCGCTATGGTTTGGGGGAAAAAAATATGTTGTCCTTGTGTGGGTGTGTGAATATACATCACAACACCATGCGCCTTCAGCCTATGTAACGTAGGCTAGATTTATCATCCTCACTTAATACACTCATAAACATTCCCTGGCGTGTCACAGAGGCTGTGAAACCCCCTTCACGACTGGCTCGGTAAATTGGGCCTGTGTAAACCATTTTGCCTGTCTAAAATACAGTGCAGCAAATTGAAATCCCCAGTAAGCCTCTGTAGCGGCATGTCACAGCTGGGTAGGGAGGAGGGAGAACGGAGGTTTTTCTCATTTACCACCTGGAGGTTTTTGAAGTGTCATAACCAGCAGTTTTCTCACACCCTTCTATTTCACTTTAATTCTTTCTACCTTGCTTTATTTTTTATTTTTCCCATCCCTTTTTTTCCTGTACGTCTTCTGTTCCCTCCCCTTTTTGGTAAATTACTCTTTGCCGACTGCTATACTCAGTCCTCATCATTCTGACACATGAGGCTAGTATTTAATATATTTGAGAAGCCTGATCTGGCAGGCTGACAGACCAAGGGTAAACAGGAGTCATGAAACTGTCCGGCAAGAAAAACAAGCCTGGATATTAACCTCTAGTGCAGTGACCAGCAGAAGCCAAGAGGGAACGGGATATAAAACAAAGAGTTTGAAACATTTTGGTGCTGTGTGTGTGTCTGTGCGCCTGCTTGTGTGCTACAGAGACAGCCAGTTGTGTCCAGGATTATCTTTCCCATGCATGTAAAAGTTCACATACTGCCCCAAGATTAAACAGAAACCTTACTTAAATTACATGTATGGATCCTGCACGGCACAGTACTAAGCTGATATTAGGATCGTTTTCATAGAAGAATGGTGGGGTTACTTGAGTAATGATTAGATCTGAGGAGCTCTCGCGGAGCTTCTTCCCATTTTTTAATCAACATGTCTAAACGTTTACCTCTCCTCAAACCACATTCTTCCAGATATAAAATAAAATTAGTAGGTATTTTAAAAAATTTGCCATTAAATGCACCCTGTCCCACCACCCACTGCATAGTCAACCATTCCTTTGAGGCCTTTAGCACAGACTGCATTCTTCATCCCAGGGGATTCCTGTTGCCTTTTTTCCTTTCCTATTGGATACCTTTGCATGCTGCCTTTTAACCCATCCCTGTAAGTATTAGACTGGTTTTGACCCTCCATGCCTCACTGTGTAAGATTTCAGCTTCTGACCTTAAAAAAAAATTGAAAGCAAATCGATAGGGCGGGACACATGAATTCCAAAGACCAGCATGCAAGCCAAGCCTGGAGCCCAGGAAGGACAGTCAGGGCTGTGTGTATCACCGCGGGGGCTAACAAAGAAGGGGGGAAAGGAAAAGCCTGAGAAAGCAAGAGAGGGGCTATTAATTAACACTGAGCACTGAAAGAGGTTCTGTCTAGTGTCTCTCGTTTGTGCTGCGAATTTGTTGGAGTCACACAGTGTGGTAATTACCGTGTGTGTATTTTAAACTGCAGTGGACTAAGGGAAAAATCTAACGAGAGGACTGAGGGGGACGTAAGGTGAAAGCCTCAAAGTCAAGGCTCGGACTGCAGCTGTGCATTTGAGTGAGAGAAAACAAGTCCCACAGAGCACTCAAGAGATTAAGATTCTTCTATACTGCCACAGCGTGGAAACTTGAATGACTGGAGACCAGTTTGGCTTTTTTCATTCAAGCCTGTGCAACCAAGGCTACCAGAACAGTGCGAGGCAAAGTGGGGAGCGGGATAGGGGAGGTTTAGTGAAATTTGTCTCTGTGGTCATCAGACCTGTGCGCTTGAAACTTGGACCTAAATTTCAAATTTGTTTCAACTTGGACCTCAACTCCCTAAAGGTACAAGGTCCTTCTGATGGCTATCATTCGTAGACCTGAAACAGTAGTTATTTTCAGTTTTCAGCCTGGCATTCTAGCTTTAATATTAACGCACTGTAGATGACTGTTATGAAAAAAGTTGTTTCTGTGTTATCATGTGGCACATGCGTGTGTGTGAGTGTGAGTGTGAGTGTATACACAACCACTGACATGTGTACAGTGTGGGCGAGTCCAGCACAGTGAGTGGCTGCCCATCAGTTCCACTAAGCTCAGCGTGGTAATTGGCCGTCTATTGATGGACGTGGCTCCCTCTTCACGCTCCAGGGACCCCGGCTCTTTGTCTGAGGAGTGGGAGGCGACACGCTGGCATGGCACACACGCTTAAAATAGCACATCAAATCAGCCATGCTCCGCCAGTCGCTGCTAACGTGTGGGGCAGACTGGAGTGCTAATGGTGTGAGTGTGTGTGTGTGTGTGTGCGTGCATATGTGGGGGGGGGGGGGTTTACAGCATGGTATGAGGTCTTGAGCTTCTCTCTGGGGAAGATAAGGGTTAACGTGGTTAACTGGAGCTGGTGGTGGTACTTAGTCATGTCTCCCTCTTTCCCTGACCATTTTTCTCTCCTCTGTTTCATTCATCACTCTCTCACTTTTTTGCAGCGTGGCTTCTTTCACTCTTCTTCCCTCTCACTTCCTTGCTCACTCTCTTTTAGTGTTTCTCCCTCTCTTTTTGTCTCTGTCTTTCTGTTCATGCCCACAGGGCCCCGGCTCTCTCTCTCTCTCTCTCTGTGTCACTATGTGCAGTGTCCCTGCAATAGAGATATAAATGGGCTGTGAGCGGGGGGCCCTGACTCCTATACCATAAATCTATGCTAACAGCACAACAAGCACGTAAAGAAAGCAGGGGATGGGAAAAGCAAGGAGAAAAAAACAAATGGGTGGGGTTGGGGAATCACAATTCTAATACATTTTGAATACATTTTGAGAGATGGAGATTAAACTGAAAATTTCATTCATATTGAGATGCTTATAAAATAGGCCGTACTAGATTATTGCATCAGGATCTCACACCCTCTGAGGTGTAAATTGTTTCGCAGTGTAATGAAATTGGTTTTGAGGGTATTAGTAGAAAGCAGGAAGTTGCCATCATTTAAAACTGCTCATAAGCTGCTAGGAGCCTCATGAACTCTAATATCAGAGAGTCACCTTGGTGAAATGTTTATTTAAGATGCAAAATGAAGAAATGTTTGTCCCCTTGACTCCAGATGCATGTGCACAAAAAGCCCAGAAAGTGACAAAACCAGATATAATCTATTGCTTTATTAAGCACGACAGCGACAAAAGTTTGAAAGAAGTGAAGCACTTTTTCTGTCATTGTGTAGACCTTTTTATTTCTCCACATGAAGATGTTTTCCTCGCAGTATTATTATTTGAGGCTAAGGTTGCTTTCTTGAAACTTTCACTTGCGTTCTCCTGGGTTTTCATCTCGTAGTGACCCTGCTCGCTTCTCCTTGCCGCTTCACAGCTGCCCCAAAATGTCTCGTCTCACGATTGCGGGGACATTGTGCTGGCAGTGCCTGCTGTTTCTTCAAATGAAACATTTTGAACTCCCTCTCTCACATTTTCTGCACCTGTCTAAGAAATGTTTTCACACCTCACTTCTCATTGTCTTTTAAAGTTGCTGTAAACAGAACAGTGGGATTACGGCTGGATGACGTGTCAAAATTTTCCAATCGGCCACCCTCAGTCCAACAACCAATGATGACACACGCATTTGAAAACAAAAAAACAACAAAAAAAACCCCAATCCCCTGCTGAAAAAAGAGAAACCTTGCTGTGTGGTGGTTTTTATTCACTGGTTTTTATTGGCAACAGCTGAACACCTTGAAATGCATTTTGCCATCTCTCTTTAATAATGACATGCAGGAGGTCACTCTCTTAGTTTTTTTTATAAATTTTGGGGAGGCCAGAGGTTTCAAAGAGAGGGACTCACACACAGTAACATGCATACAAAGCCATACCAGCTGCTAAAATGAGAACCACAGAAGCTTTGACAGAGACATTCCCCACTAAGGTTGCCATCACTTCACCATTCCTTTAAGCAAATACACGTTTGCTGCCATATTGTTATTCATAAGCATGCTCGGAGGATCTTTAAACGCTTTGACTCTGCCCGCTGTCTTAAAATGAAGCCTTGTATTAACTTGCTTTCTCTTTACCTTCTTTTTCCAGCAGCCCTATGCTCCACCCCCTCATCCCATGGCTCCTCCCAGCCCCAGCACCAACAGCTGCAGCCAGGGAGGGGCGGAGCAGCTGAGTAAGACCAACCTGTACATTCGAGGCCTGCCACCTGGGACCACCGACCAGGATCTCATCAAACTCTGCCAACCGTGAGTACTGGGAACGATCGTCATTAAATACAATGGTTATACTGTAATTCTTGCCAATAGTATAAGTATTTCATTCATTTACATAATTGTGTTCTGCTCTTGGCCATGCTGTGCTTGTCAAGCATTTATCAGAACAGGTGTACATTATAAAAGCCTTTATATCTTACTGTATATCTATCCTTAGAATCTTTTACCATATGTACCATTTATAAAAACAAAACATGCCCGAGTACAAACTAGTGATTCTTGTCTTTTTTATTTTGTTGGAGTCCTGTGAAGAAAGCTAAGCACACCCTTACTGCGCCCATGGGAATTAAGAGGCTAAGCAGCAGCCAGATCAAATTTCCTTGATTAACTGATCACCGACAAGTGCAGCCACCTCTGTAAAAGCTGGAGTTTTGGCAGTTTGCTGGTCTGGAGCATTCAGGTGTATCAAAAGCTCACACCAACTGTCAAGAATGATGAGTGAAAAATAATGGTTTGGTGTAGTTTTGTAACTACAGGATCTGGGCACCTTGTATTCACCATGAGTTGACCATGAACTCCTCTGTATGCCAAAATATTCTTGATTCAAATATGAGGCCATTTGTCTGACAGCTAAAGCTTGGCCCATATTTGGTTATTCATCAGAACAATGATCCCAAACACAGCAGCAAATCTAAAATAAGATAAGATAAGATAGACTTTATTAATCTCACGAATGAGAAACTCGGTAATAGAATGCTAAAAAAGAAAAGAGTCAAGGTGTTGCAATGGCTCAGTCCAAGTCCAGACCTCAACCTGATTGAAAAGCTGTGGTTGGACCTTAAGAGAGCTGTATATGAGCAACTGTGAGAAACTGATAATGTTATACAGAAAACAATTTCTTCAAGATATTGCTGCTAAAGATGGTTCTACAAGCTAGTGAATCGCGGGGTGTGTTTAGTTTTTCACAGGACTGCGTGTGTTAACATCCCAGTTTAAACTGCCATGTTTTAAAAAGATATAATACAACATAAACACATATAGGTATCCTGAAAGAAAATTTATACTAGCTGCAAATCCCAGATATACCCCATTCGAAGTTTGCACTAATGGCTAGCTACCAGTTATAGTTAACCCACCTAGAATACAAGTAATTTTTACTGTGTTTGCTGGATAATCATTCACCTGCTTAACTAAATAAAAAAAAGTCTACATTTCTTATTTTTAATGAAAAAAAAAATCTACATCTGATTTATATTCTAAATACAGCAAACAGTGTATTTTTTTCACAGGATGACACATGCTTAGCATAGCTGGCTGATAAGCATAGCTGTGCCTGTGTACACAAATGATGCAATCAAACCAAAAAAATCACCTCTAAGAAGCAAATTACAGGCTTGAAATCAGGTCCATGCACACCCCATTAAACTGCAACCAACTCGGTGTCTTTTGGTGTCTCTCTCACACACACACACACACACACACACAGGTACTCATAAAGCTCTGCCAAATGTTCTTGATAGAGGAAACACACAGACACACACACCTGCTTGCACACAGCTCAATAAGGCCTAATAAAGCCTAGATTGGACCACCTCCCCAAGGAATCACAGACCAAGACCTCATCAAGCTGTAACACACAGCCACACGGGCTTTCTTTTTCTCTGTCTCTCACACAGTCACAGACACACACACACACAGACACACACACAAGCAGCTTTGTTCAGCTTCATTAAACCCTTTTCACTTCTGAAATGGTGAAAAGGGGGTCAAGATCATTAATGGAGACAAGGCCGGCAGATTGTGAAATACAGGCCATGAGCGAGTCTGTCTGGTTGCATAACCTTTTCTTGGACATATTTTCAGAAATGTCCTGGTCAAACTTGGCCAATTATTCAATGATCCTTTGGAGAAAGGAACATGCTGTCCAGTGTGTTTGGTAATGCTCCCAGTAGCCATGTCATAAGTCATGCATTTATTCTTGAAACTGACCCATCGAGATTCCATTAGCCTGAGAGGCGGCCCGATAAGATTTGGAAAAGCACTCAGCATTTTGACATTGGATATCTCCTGCTTAGCTCTTGCATTCACCCAGTTGGACAGAGTTGGACAGTTTCAATTTCATTTCTAATTCCATGTGATCTTGAATATTTTGAGCATAACTGTTTGGAAGGGCAAACCATGTCGGAGCTTATGTAAAATACCCAGGGAGCGTGCATGTTTGTGAGTGTAGATTTGCATTCTAATATATAGCTTTTCTCTACTGTGTTATGAAAATCCACTGACTTTGTTACAGCTCAGATCTGCCGTGCTGTCCTCTAGTGGCTGTCCTCTCTTTAAATGCATTTACTCTGCTACCTTCTGCCTCTTTTCTTACATCTACTGTCTTTCCCACTTTGTGTATCGCCTGCCTAGAAGCCCCCAAGGTTGCCCGGGGTGTGCTGTGCCAGTGAAAATTCAATGCCACTGAAACTTTAATTAGCCAGACTGTGTTTCAGTGGCAGGTGGGTGGCAGCATTCTAGAAAAGGTCATGCGACTCTTCTGCAGTCTGCAGCACCCTGGGTCCCCCTCAGGTCCACCCCCCATCCCCACACATGCCCAGTACCCCTCCAGCACAAAACACCTCCTCTCCTGGCCATCGGCCCCGTCAGCTCTCCCAGGGAGCCTCTGTGTTAAACATAAATGCTCACTAAATTTGACACTGTATATTTTGGAGAGTAAAACGTGGGTGACTTCCAGTCATGTTAGCCGGCCTAACTGTCATACTCTTATGTGTGTACATTGCATCCTGTATCGACCCTCGTGAGTGCTGGAAGTGAGACGGGTCAAAGATGATTTTTAGGTTTGAGTTTGTAGCGTCACACACAAAGAAGCTCTTCCCGCCCTGCTTCACATCTAGCTCAGAAGCAAACATGTTGCCGCCAAAGTGATGCATTCTTGACACCGGGCCATATCGTAGCTGCTGATTGGAGGCTGCTGAATGTGCCTGAGAGATGCCAGAAAAATAAATGACTTGTGGTTTTTACCCTGACCTTGTGAACTCTAATATTTTATTACCAAGAGCCTGTCTTTGAGACCCAGTAACCTTCATCAAGTTCTGTCTCCCAAAATTATGTTCTCATTTAAAATGCAAAAACACAGAGGGTTTTAATTTTGTGATTTGCACAAATATAGAGAGTCATATAATATTCATATTTCCAAAGTGTGCAATTTACTGATTGCTGATTTAAAGACGTATCTCTATCTTTGAAGACAACACTGTAAATTACAATATTACAAAAAGACTGTTATCTATGCAGTAAAGACCTATAGTGTGCAAAATGAGGGTTTGGGCATTCAGCAGCAGGGGTATGCTTTCTCTATATAGTGACAGCATTGCATCAGTGTTGATACCATTTGCAGTTCTGTTTTGGTGCCACTGGCATTCAGATGGTGACTGTACTCACCAGTGTGTTTATGCAGATGACTAGAGACAGTTGCAGATATGATATGATTTCCCTGTTAGCTGCATTCTCCCCTCAGCTTCACCTACTCTAACCAAGACTGAAATTGCAGAGACACAAGTATACACCTAAAAACAACTGAAGATGCAGTTATTGCAGATGCTAAAGCCAACATTTCTTTTCAATCAGCCACCTCGTTCAACCTTTGTTGTCCCTGGGAGTAAGAATACCAAAGTTCGCACAATGGTTGGAGTTACATGCTGTTAGATTCGGGTGGGTGCTTAATCTCTGTTTTATTCAGCTGGCTCGGTGTTGGGTTCTCCACAGCCGTCAGCCTAATATATGGGTGTAGAGAAGAGGCCAAAGGAGCGGAGTGGGGATTTGTTGGCTGAACACTCTGATAGTGAGAGGCCTTCCTTTTTGCCTGGCTAGCGGAGTGGATGGATGGATGAAGAAACTCAGAGAAGGAATAGCTGTTATTGTGAGAAAAATTCTTTGGCCTAACCACCAATGTTGAGGCAGTAGGCCAACCCTTACCCAATACCAACCAACCCAACCAACAAAGGAAGCACATTACCCCCCCCCCCCAAAAAAAAAACACAATT
>VVHJ01013045.1:19760-30338 GCA_015107715.1 Tylochromis polylepis
AATCACTTTGGGGTAAACCCATTTAACCAGCATCCACGTTTTTCTTGTTTGCGCTCTCCACCTCAGGCAATGAACAGAAAGAGAGGAAGGAGGTAGCTGAAAGAAAAGCTGAAAATAAGAAAGACAGGAATTTCTTTATGAGGTTCTACTCCTGGAATAACAAGTACAAAACTGAAGCTATTTTACCTGCCAGCCAAACCCTGAACTCAACCTGCTGAAAAACTGTTTTTTTTCCCTTGTTTTTTGCCCCCTTTTCTTCCCCTATTTCTCATTTCGGTTCTCCTCACTCAATTTCAGTCCTGGCCGAACAGCTGTGCCCTCAGTTGCAGTGGGTTTCGCATCCATGGACTGGCCTGATCTCACAAATGGTCAGCCAAATCAAGAGCTAATCACCACCAATTGCTCAAATAACCTTTCTCATGTGTGCTGAGGGAATGGTGGAGGGAGACCTAGAGAGGGGAAATGGAGGGAGAGAGGCATGAGATATGCTAAGCACAGGAGGTGAGGGGGAGGGAAGGGAGGGGTGACCCTGGGACCACCTGTTTTTTATGGAGCAGAGGCCTGAGCACTCAGTGCCACATTATCCAAAATGACTCTCTGAGGTCCAGTGTTGACATTAGCTGCTTAGCCATCAGAGCTTGCCTGTCCCATGGCTCCATTTCAAAAAACTGACAGAGGGGAGAATAAGTGTGACCAAGGGCTCTGCAGTCAGCTTCAAAGTCTCAAATTTACCATCACGTCACCCACAGTACATCTGCATTTAAGCCAGAGAGAAACACTGGCAGATATTATCTTGCCTTTTTATGTTAGGCCAGTGAGTAGCAAGTATTTGCATTACAAAAAGAAACTAAAGCATCAAACAACATGGATAGCATCACAAGGTATAATGTCACCAGGTTTTCTGGACTCTAAAATGTCTATATTTGTATCTTTCTCCTTAGTAGCCTCAGTCTTCTTAATTCAGTTTTTTTCCCTTGAATTGTGTCTCTCTTCACTTTTCCACCTATCCACCTGCCTCAGCTCCTGCCCCTCTTCTGCTCTGTCTTTGCCCCCCCCAGCACACCCTCCTCTCGTCTCTCTCCGGGCTCAGGTTGTGCGTCGCTCAGGGTATAAAGAGATAGTGATGTTTAACCTCTGAAAAGCAGTGACACAACCACAGGAATGCCTAAACTACTCCTACACCTACAGCTTCAAAATGAGTAGAGGCATCTGCTATTCTTGGAACCAGAATCCTTCACACCCACTTCTTCTGTCTCTCTTCCTCTTTCTCTCTGTAACACTCTCTTCTGCCTCTCCAACTTCTTTTCCCTTTCCTTCTCGTTTGCTTGCTAGCATCTCTTTATTATGTTAAACCCTCCACTTCTCTGCTTCGGCACAAGTGACACAATCATTTTACTGGCCAAGCCAAACTGGCTAAAATACTACGCCTCCTTCCTCCCTGAACATCAATTTTAGAGCGAGGGCGAGCAGAGAAGTTGATTTGGCCTTAGGCTGTATTTTTGAATTATTTATACTCCCATTACTGTATACATGACACGTAGACAGTTTGCCTATTTAGAAGCTGAAAAGATCTCCTCTTCCAGTTTTACACAACAGCTGACACTTTTGGCACAGTTATTTTCTTAAACAGTGTCTTAGAAAGACTTTAGATTCAGATGCATTTAGGTTAACAAAAAATATCTAGTTTTCTGTAGCTGCACTTCACTTCAGTTTAAGTATACCAGCAACCACAGCAACAGTGTAGTCATTGCCCGTCTCCACACGCTGCATTGCCTTTTATCTGAATCCAGCTGTACAGAGCGAGAGAGTTTTTAAGCTCCAGCAGAAGCAGCAACAGGGTCAGTTGTACAAAAAGACTGATTGACGTAAGGGACAAAACCTGAGAATTTCTGGACTCTGCTTCGTGCTACCTCTTTCTTTTCTCCTTTTCCCTCTGCTGACTTTCCTTTTGAAGCAATATCTAGAAAGCAGAAGCCGCACCAGCACAGATGAGATGTGTTCACTTGTGCGTGTCAGACAGCAGTGCACGGCATGTGGGTTTGACAGGTTGGACACTTCCAAACAAACACAGGCAATTCTGCAAGGCTGGCTCTGAAGAAGGCCAGCATACGTGTGTGTGTGAGAGCTGGAGAGAGCTGGAGAAATGGTAACTAGCAACACTCAGGTTAATGCCTCCTGCTGCTACTTACTGTTGCCCTTGTCTGTTCTTGATGCACACTGTCAGTCAACACAGACTACCTGCTTGTTTTTGATTTTCCCAGGCTCAGATCTGGATTTGTGCATCTGGTCTCTTTGGTGCACATTCTTTCTGCTCCAGTATTTTTAACGTTCAGGCTTTGAAGAGTGCAGTCAACTGAACAGGGCACAGAATTAAACAACTTAAAAATTTCTCAAAGAGTTAAATTAGAAGATTAATATGATTCTCAAATGTATATTTTAATTATGAAGGTTACATTTACTTTTCTGCAAAAACTTGCCAACCACATGTTGAGCAGTAGTTAAAACAGGATAAAATTGGTGCGGCAACCACCAGCAACCACTCACCAACCAGTTGGAGAATACATATTTTTCAGTAGCTGCCGGTCTCTAGGCCTGTTACTGGGGCCTTTGGTTATGTTGGCGTAAAAGTTGTAAACAAGGGTAATCTGGTAGCACGTCTGTCAGCGCCTCAAAAGTTTGCTAATTGATCTTTTGTGTCTTTAATTTAAACAAAAAAAGAGGGTACAAGAATGAAAAATGAGAAAGCATCTTGATAGCACAAGCCTCGGCCAAGGCAGCTCACTCTCTGGGCAGTATTTTCTTATAAGGGAATAGTATTTTATTTGATATATATTCATTTTGTTTTCTTTGTTCTAAATAAGAATGTTCTAATTATGTGGCTATAGTTTTAATGGATTTATTTCAGAATTTTATTTTGTATAAGGTATTGTGTTTACAGACGGAAAGATGACATGCACGCACGCACGCACGTACGCGCACACGCAAACGCTGCCAAAAGTATAACCTCCTTGGCAGAAGTAACTAGTCTTAACCAAAGTGTTTGATGTCCAGAGGTGGTTGACTGCCTTGCCTGTAGCTCAACTTATATTTATGAATCCAAGATTACACTTGATGTGCGGCCAGTTCATCACAGTCTAGCATTTTAAAACCGTTCGACAACGCTTCAGAATACATCAAGTTATTTTTTTGTTTGGCGCTCTTAACCACTGGCTTTATACCAAAGTTTTGCACCGGCATACTCAACTACAGTACTAAATATCTTCTTTCTTTTTTTTCTTTTTACTAAAAGTGTCTCCCATGAGCAAAGACTTTCACCGCACACACTTTATATGCAATTTTAAAATTGCTTATACAATATTTTTTAAAATTCAAAGAACTTATTCTTTTATTCCTCTTCCTGCCATTATTAATCAAATCTATGTGAATTACTTTTGCAAAGAACAGCAGGTAGAATTAATAAGTATAAATGGCTGGTAAATGAATTCCATTTATCCTGAAATATATAATTTTTGGCAAAATTTTGAATTTTATGTCAATTTAATATTAGAAAAAAGGTAGGGAAATTATTATTCATGAGATGGTTGCACAGCAAGACATAAATGGAATGCTACTGGATTCAATTCAGCACGCTGATCCAGTCTCATCCAAAGTGACACAGAGTAAATTGTGGGAACAATTTTCCCAGTGGAACCTCTATGAGCTGATCTGAATTTTAAAACATTCCTTTATTGAACATCCCTTAATGTGAAAATGAATTGTTTTAAATTTAACTCTGTAACAATGAATTCTGAACACATGCTAAAACTTTTAAATTGCCTCCTTTTCCTTTATAAATTACCTCACTGGCGCCCGGCAGCTTCATTTCTGCTTGCAGCTATAATCCATTCTTATTATTGAAGGAGGTGAGTAAGTTTGAATGTTTCTAATCAACTTGTCATCCATTTTAGACTTGCCAGTTCATTAAAAATAAAATCACATCAGTAACAGAAATAGGCAAAAAATTTAAATCAGAATGGTTGATGACAGCCAGTGACCACAGCGTGTGTGACCACAGCCAACTTCAGCAGATGGGTATGATGACATACGCTGGCCAAACACTTTAGTTGCTTAGTTCTGTAGAAAATGAATGGACTTTATCATTATGTTGTTTTTCGTCTACCAAAGTATGAAGCTCTATTACCTTATGATGCCTGAAATTGTTAGATCTTGTGTACTACTGCCAGTTTGTTATTGCCCAAAGAATGTGACATTTGTAGAAGCAGGAGGAAAAAAGAAAAGAAAAAACACTACAAACGGCCAAATTACCTTTCCATTCCAAGATCCCTTCCCACATTTAGAACTGTTAAGGGTTCGATAGTAAACATTCGCCAGTTTACTGCAAACCCGCCAACAAAACTCTGGGGATTCCCAGCACCTAAAATAAATAAATAAATAAAGTAATTCTGCCAAGAAAAAGATTGACTGCTGAAGCCAGAAAAGGAATTATCCAATTTGTTGAAGCTTTTTTGATTTATCGCTTCTCATCCTTGCCAGCGTAGTGTTTTGATGTTTAAATTTTGTAGTTTTTGTTTTTCTGAGTGATTTTTTTTTTTTTACATTGTTTTCATTTAATAAGCGTATTGAATCAATTTTATACTGTATAGATGGAAAGGGTAAAATGCACATTGTAATTGCTTAAGGCAAAAAAAAGAAGAGCGTTGAAGCTCAACATTGCGCTCACTTTGCATAAATTGGTCACGGTTTTCGTGCATTTCCATTTAGTTCAGGGATCATGAGAAGTCACTGATGTCATTTCACTAGTGGTAGGGCTTAACAGCATTATGAGTCATGAGGGGTTTACCTTTTCCCTTCTCACTGGATCTTTATTGTTTTGTGTGTCCTGTCTCTAATGTCCAATTCTGGGTGTCTGAATGTTTTCTTTTTACTTGTAAATGTCTTTATTTTTATCATCCTTAAATGTTTAAATGAAGGATTAGCTGTCTACATGCGCTCTTAATGTTCTTTCCTCTGGAAACTTAGAGCTTACAGCATCACTTAGCTTACAACTGACATTCGAACTCTTTGTCACTAGACAGTCTCGATTATTTTAAATTCTGCATTAGTAAAGCAGCTGTACACATGCTACAAAAGGCTTAAAGAACATGAAGTAGTCAACAAAGGTTGAAACTGGGAAATTAGCCTGCATTTCTATGTCCTTGACACTGTGGCCAGTTTAGTGTTTCTTTCACAATTTGACTGCACAACATTACAAATAAAATGTAAATATATTATTCCAAATGCTTAATATTTAGGGTTAGTTGTACTCAGACAGAGATTGAGTAGATGTGTAGCAAATGCAAGAACAGCTGAATTTCAGAAAAGCGTCTGCTTAAAATTTCTTCCTGAAAGATGCAGCATAAACAGGAGGCCTAGGAAGCCTGTGTGAGCTGTGGGACACTTAAGCTGCTACAAGGGGTACAGTCAAGGGCAGATGCTACATAGTGCTTGTATACAGCATGATAGTTGTAGTGACTGTCAGTGACCGGGTAGGATGGATCCATGCTTTCATGTTGTTTACACCAGCTTCTGACCCTACCACCTGACTGTCCCAGCAGATCAGAGACCAAGAGATCAATTTTGTTGAGCCTGTGTGATTGTAGAGTTTCCTTAGATGACAGGGGTGCCACGCAATGTGGTCTTCTGCTGCTGTAGCCCTTCTGCTTCAAGGTTCAATGTGTTGTGAGCATCAGAGATGCTCTTCTGTTGAGTTACAGTTGCCTTCCTGTCGTCTGGAAGGAGTCTGGCTGTTCTCCCCTAACATTCTCCATTGAACTGTGGCATCAAGAAGACATTTTCACCCAGACAACTTTTTTTTTTTCTTTCTCAGACCATGCTCTTTAAACCGTACAGATGGTTGTGTGGGAAAATCCCATCAGATCAGCAGTTTATAAAGTACTCAGACTGGCCCATCTCTCACAAACAACCATGCCACATTCAAAATCATTTAAATTGCCTTTCTTCCCCACTCTAATGTTCATTTTGAACTTCAGCAGGTCATCTTGACCATGTCTACCAGCCTAAAACCATAGCGTTGCTGCCATGTGATTAGGTGATTAGATATTTGCATTACTGAGCAGCTGAGCAAGTGTACCTAACAAAGTGGCCAGTGAGTGTACACACTATTCTCTCTCACCTTTTAATGACTCGTGCTCTAGAAGGCTTAAGTGCTTGCATGTGATATTTGCCTAAGATTTCCCGTTGTCATCTGTCATCCTCTTTATGTCTGGTTCTTTCTTACATCCTGTTTTTCCTTTTTATCTTTGATGTAAGACTATAAAGAAGGCACGCTTCTTTTCCATCTTTTTTCTTCCATTCTGCCCTCTCTGTGCACCTGCCGCAGTGACACCTGTCTTTTGAATTACCATCAAAGACTTAACAAAATGAAATGTGTTGTATAAAACTATATGTAATGTTGTTTTTCTCAAATAGGTGTAATTTCACGACACAGTATGTCCATATATTCTTACTGACTACTGGAAAAAGAACAAAATAAGAATGAGAAAACTGCTTTTTTTTGTAGCATCCATCCTTCCAGCTGTTGTGATGTGTTATACTTTGTTGTTCAACTTCAAGCAGGTGTTCATCAGGCCAAAATCACAGCTGCTAAAATTTACTATAGCTGGACTCATCCTTAAATATATGTCTGTTCAGTCAGCTGATAGTTGCCTGTTGCAGGAAATTAGTGGAATTAATGTACTCAAATGCTGCTCTGTGCTACTCACAAGGGTACTAATATGGTATAATCATTACACACATTTAATAAAACAGTGTACTTTTTAAGGTTAAGAAAACCCTCAGGGTAATATTTACTGCTCAGAGGAAACAGTAAATCTGGATAGTGGGTGTCTCCTGCATCTGGTTCTACATGGGAAGAACCCTCACTGCTCATATTTTTTTCGGCTACAGTAGCTACGTTCTAATTAATTGTGTAAAGGCCTGCAGAGATGATAAAATACAGTTACTATTCTCTATAGTGTGCCTTTGCACCTGCCCCAAGCCCCTACACAGGTGCTCCAAAGGTGCTGAACAAGCCTAAAAAAAAAAGAGTGTTGCTGCTTTTATGCAATTTTGTGTCAGAGCAGGCAAGAGTTCAGCTGATTATACTCCTTGCTTTTCCTTTTTTGTTTTTTTGTTGGGTTTTTTTTGCTACTTTTTGTTCTTGATCAAACAGTGGTGCCCAGTATACACAAGTAGTGCATATGTTCAAGGCTTCATATGCATGCACAGGTGGGCTATCATATGCCTTCATTTGCACAGGAAAAGAAACACATACTCACAACTCACCAAGCATTAGTATAAAGACCTTCTGGGAGTACAGATGTGAGGAGGTTGTCCCAGATCCAAGTTCAGGTTTCACCTACCTGCTATTCAAGGCACTGCTGTGTTGTGTAATCATGCAAACACACAGTCACTTTGTAAAGTGTGTCAAGAGGCAGAGGGCAAGGTCTAAGCACAACACTTGGGTGGTCCATCCACCCGTTTCTTTCCTGTGCTTTTGTACGTACCACACTGACGTGTTGTGGTTCTGGGCAGCTCTCTGCCTGCCCACGTACAGCGAAGACACACTTCACTTTCTCAGCTCTGATGACGGAAATGGAATACGCCTGGATCCTTTCATCCAGCAAGAGCGAGAAGAAAGAAAGAAATGCCGTTCTGGGATGTCTCATGCACATGCAGCTGCCCTCTTAAAAAAAAATGTAGCTCAGCTTCAATTTTATCACATTTCCAGTGCCTAGACAGCTGTCAAACGAATGACATGTTTTACATCAACCACAATTTGTACATTTTCATCAGCCTAAAATAGCTCATAAAGCCTTTGTTTTACAGGCAGTTTTATTTCTGGTGTCTCTTTTTCTTGGGGTTGATCCGATGTTGCATCAGAATGATTGCCATTGTATTTCTATTAGGAAGAAGGAGGAGGAAGAGAGACAAAAGGAGAGAAATAAGGATACAGTACAGGAAAGAGAAATGGTAGATTGTAGAGAGACATTAAGAGAGAAAGAGAACAAGTAAGAGGAGAAGATTTGTAAGGAGGGGGGAGGGCCGAAGGCCAGCAGAGTCAGAGATAAGAGGCTGCAAGAGTGATTGAAATAGGATTAGTGGAGACAGGCTCTGCATCCCGGCCACAGCATCACAGTGTTAAACCTGCGCCTCACAGGGACTGCCTCTGTCACATCAAAGCCTCCCCAGGCCTGCCTGGCAGAGAGGCGAAGGAGCCTCCAGCAGGGTCATCCACAGTCTCAGCCACACACACACACACACGTGCCACATATATGACCATACTGATCACATTCTTCATCCATTTCCAATATGTTTCCATTATGGGCCTGAAGCTGGCTCCTTCCTTCTTGCCGTTTCATCTCCCCGCAGTGTCTTTGTCGTGTGTATTTGGACCGCGGATAGGATCCATTGATGAGCCATCTTTAACATTTAATGAGGCAAGCAGTGATGAGTTGGCATTGGAAAGCTACTGTCTCCTGCTTCCCCAGAGTCCAAACAAAGTTTTAATGAGAACTTTCCCCCAATTTGTGCCAAAAGCACAGAGCTTTTTAACTGCTTCCCAGACTGAAAGCATACAAAAATTTTCACGCAAGTACTGAAGGAGGGCAGGCACCTATGTGCACATAAACAAGTAACAATCACTTTCATATACTGTAGAGTTTGGTGGTAAATCAGTGCTATGATGTAAGATTGAATATAATCACTGGTAAAGCTGGGCGAGTAATAGACTATCAGTGACTAGCAGAGTCCATCGCTGGATATTTATTTTTGGGGTTTAAAAGTCTTGCTCCTTTAGCATTTAATTCAGTCCCCCAAGAAAAGTCGCCTGTAAAATGACAGAAACAGCAATAGGACCTGGCAGCTGGTGTTAGACACATTCTTATTGCGCTGATATATTCCTTTCGCAAAGGGCAGTGACTAAATTACAGTTAAGATGTCTTTAGTGACTAGTTACGATTTAATATTAACTAGTGCTGTAAAGAAAACCCAATAATTCATATTTGAGAACTAGACTAAAGCTCTCCACTTGGTTTCACATCCTTATTATTTCAGCACATGTTACCCCCGCCTTCAGCAGGTGCTAAACTGACTGAGGGTAGTTGGGAAATTTTGACACATCGTCCAACTTTAATCTGTGATTTAATTACGTGGTTATTGACATGTCATGTCTTGAATGTTTATTTAATGTTCTAGTTCATTTAAAAGTTGGGTGGTTTTAATTTTGAAGGTGTTTGCTGTCGTTAAACCATTCAAATGATTTGAAATGTATTAGTAGAACACAAAGGTAATTCCCACCTAGTTCCTTTATCAATACTTAATTATTTGAGTTATTTAATTATTAAATCTAAATGTGTATCTTTAATGTGCTATAAAATTACTTACAGCATAATATCAGCTTTGTAGCTCAGCAAATGCTGGAGGCATTTGCCCCAGCTCTCCACATTCACTAATCAAGTGACAACTCCTTGTTCCATGTTCATCTTGTGTGCTTATGCTTGAGTGTGTCTCGGTATGATCAAACGCTGCACCTTAGTCCCACTCTGTTGCAGTAGATTATGAATCCCTATGGCTAAAATGGCCTGTTTATCTGCTGAAGAGAGACAATCCACTGATTGGTGAGTGCTGTCGCTCAGTGTGTTTGTATGCGTGTCTGCGTGTGTGAGTATACTCATGTGGTATCTGTATTAGTGTGTGTGAGCTGGTAGTTTTCCTCTCAGAGCTCATCAGTTCATATCCACCACCCATCCCACCGCAGCATGCAATAAATAGAGTCTCCGACACTCGTTGAGAAATGGCACAATTATCCCCTGCTGGTGAAATATGGGCCGGGATGCACCACTGCTTCTTTCCTACAGAATATGTATGTGTGTGTGTGTGTGTGTGTGTGTGTAAGCAAGTGTGCACAGATGCAGCAATGAGGGTGGCTGGATTTTGTCCTTTGTATAGTCTTTGTGATGTGCTTTTGACATACAGGGAATTGTTCTCACTTATATATCAGCGCACACATGCACGCATGCATGCATGTAGTATATCTCCACATGTAGATTGGTGCACACAGTGTACTTGGAGAGAAGCTCACAATGCCGCATATTGCAGTTTTAGCTGAGACAAGCAGATAGAAGATCTCACTGTCTGTCAGTCAGGAAGGTCAGTCTCTCTATTTCGAAAGATTCCTTGCAAGCCACTTTGCATATAGACCCGTGGAATAAAGAATTACAATATATTTTTGCTTTTGCATGGAGCTTCATCGGTGACATGTAAGCTTATAAGCACACTGTAGGTGTCTTTATGCAGTCCTACTCCTATGGCAATTTCTTTGGTATTGGATTTTCACAGGTCCAAATAGGCTCCAGCATCATACACGCTTTATATTTTTTATGAATAAGTCATATCACAAATTCCAGTTACAGAATCTGCCAGAATACGGGGAGTGTAGAATTTATTCAGTCATTTACAAACATAGCGGTAAAATGTAGGTATTTTCTTGGGTTGAAGGATTTTTTTTTTTTTTTTTTTTGGGGGGGGGGGGTTTAATTT
>VVHJ01013047.1:7645-26470 GCA_015107715.1 Tylochromis polylepis
ACAAAGCTGCACCTTTTCTGGCTTCCTCTTTGGAAACAATTACATTTCTTCTGCTTTCTTGCCTCAGAGGTTCAACCTTCTCTTTTGGAACATTGGCACTACTTTTTCAATTCACCATGAAGTAAACATGTTTCCTTATATAGAAAAATAAAGGCATGTCAACATGCAGATTGTATACAGATCGCACAAGCCTCTCGGCTCAGAATTATTCTCATTTACAGTGGAAAGAACAAGATAGGCTGGTGTGCATGTTTCATAAATCTAATGGTAATTTTATGTCCAAACTTGGTTTTTTGTATAGGCTAAGAACATTTCCATACACATATTAGTAAATGAGAGCAATATTCTCCTTATCCATTCATTCCCACTCAGTGAATGAAGTGAAAAGTGGGCGGCTTTTTCTCAGGGCCAAAAGCAGCTCCTGTCTTTGTCTTTTCTCAGCCTCTGGTCTCAGTCTTGGTCTGTCTCCTCAGTGTGTTCCTCGCATTGGCCTTACCTGAATAAAGAAGCTTTAAAGACCAAGGCTATGGACTCAAAACGGGGGTGCATCTCTACACCGCCTCCAGCTACAGATTCATCTCTCTCCCACACAAATCCACAGCAGCCCATGTAGGTCTCTGATTGACAGAGAGCAAGAGAAAGACTGAGTGTACAGAAGCAATAAGGCTGGAACTGGAGGGAGTGATGAAGCCGGGGAGAGGAGGGGGAGAGAGGCAGACGCTGGAGATAGTGGGTGTTTTGGTGAAAAGACGGAGCCTGGAATGAGAGAGTTAATCTGCAGAGGAACAGATTGGCTTCCCGTGCCTCCTTCCTTGTCCTTCAAAGCAAAGCACAAATTTTGCAGCCTGATATACACACATACACATGTGCGCGTGCATACTCACAAATACACACTCATGGGAAACCACACACAAAAGGAAAGAACTCCACATGGTGAACACTCAAGCATGCAGCTCATGCTGTGAATGTGCGGATGCAAAATTTACAGAGATGCAAATAGTAAGAGAAAAATGATCGAATTCCATCACTCTTACAGATAGGTATGGATGTGGAGGCTGCATACTGCTCCCCCTCATTCAGTGGTCCATTTCTGGCCCTGAGACACTTGGGGGTGACCAGAGAATAGGGTTAGCGACTTGAAAGATATGGGTCAATAAAACACAAGGGACGTTTTAGCTGAAAAAGAAATTGATTTCTCAGCAGCCAGAATGTGATGTGACCTTCACAAACCTTTTTCTCATGACTTTATGAGGACTGAGCTTCATTTTGTCCTTGTTTCTTTCAAACAGGTCTCACTGCTGCAGCTGTGGCTCCATCAGCATTTCACAGTACATTACATCAATATTCTGGACTCATAACCTTATTGAGGAGCTAAAAACTTGGCATTTTGTGGGTAGCCAGAGATTCATGGACTTGATTTACATACAGTAACCAACTAGTAAGAAATCCATGATCATTAATAATTCAGACTTCATTTAGAATTTTATGTGGAAAATATATTCATGATTTGAAATGAATGTTTCAAGAGCTAAATGCAGGACACAGGAGGCAGGTTGCGAAAATGAAAAAGAAAAAGGAAAAAAAAAAGACAAAATTCCAAACGATTAAACAAAAGTATAGGAACAGATCTAAACAAACTGAGAATACATGAAGCATGATACAAGCAGGAAAGGTGAACTAGCAAAGACACAAGAGGAAACAATGTGAATTCACAGTGGAAGCATGGTTGGGAACAGGTGAAAACAGTCAGGCACAAGCAGACAGCCACAGAGGTGGGAAAACATAGGCTGGACAGTAAACAGATGTTTTTATGTTACTGGTTGTTTACTGCATGACATCAGCAAATATGCTCTGTGATAATTGCTGTTAAGCTTTGTAATTTGTACTGTGCTCGCGGGCTAAGCTCCCATGCTGTCTCACAGTAACACTCTTCTTGTTGTGCATTCACCATTGGCCTGGGGGATGGCCCAATACTATGCCAGCTGTGTACCATTGGTCACAGTTTGTTGTGATGGTGCTAGTTTTAATTAAAATATGAAGTTTGGAAACTAGAGATTTGAGTCTTACAGTCAACAAATACTCTAGATTATGATTGCTATATTTTATACTATGTTTACATCGTATCTAGTGCTGTCACCTTAGTTAACACTCAAAAAGTCATCCTGCAGTGTATTTTTTTGTTTTGTTTTGTTTGCAAGGCATTACTCAGTTTTGGAAACTTTTAATTTACAATAGAATATTTTAAAAAACAGAGCATTTGTTATGCTGTTGTGGAATATAAGCATTTATTGAGTTTTAAATGCTCTACAAGTGCATTTCACCATCTTAAAAATTTGTTATGTTGCCTTATAGGCATGAATTTCACAGAAAAGGATCCATATTGCATATCTATAATATTAATGCAAAGACAAAGGCCCTACATAGTTAATCATGATATCTATAACTATGTAGAGTATCTATGATCCCATCAAGGATACTCTACATATCTCATACAGCGAAATTAAATGCAGATTAGCTTAGAGGAGCAATGTCTTATGATCTCAAAGTGAAGTCGAATATTGTGTGAGCAAGCAATTGGCAACAGTGGAAAGGAAAAACTCCCTTTTAATAGGAAGAATCCTCTAGCAGAATCAGGTTCAGAGAAAGGCAGTCATTTGCCATGACTGGCTGTGGGAGGTCAAGAAAAGGTAAACATACTCACTAAGTGTACCTACAACCTCTATTATTAACACTGTTTTACCCAAATCTTTCAATATAACGTTTAATCTTTGAAGACAGACGACAAATAGCTTGCCTGAGTTTGCCAGAGAAAACAAAAGCCATCCAACAGCACCTGCAAAGCTCACTCATTACTGCACCGGTTATGTCCTTAGTTGTGCAATTTTATAGAACCTTTTTATCAGTAGTTCACAATCAAAAGATGATCAAGAAAATTACCAGTGAGCTACAGTACAGGTTATTTTTAGCTGTGGCAGTCACAAGAAAGAGGACATCCCACTGTGCTTGTGTTTGTAAATGCACTAGGTGCGTCAATGTGTGTGACCTGGTTTGCTGACCCAGTAACTGTGGGCACATTCACCTGCATTACTCACACTTCTCTGATTTCCACATCTCGTGCAGCCCAACACCAGGCCGCTATCTATCAGGCTCACTACTGAATCATAACTCTGCATCCAAGCTGCAGGACACCTGGGAGCAAATGCTCTTTGACTATTGCTGTCAACAGTTCTGCAATGTGATCAAAGCAGAGCGATGCGCACTGCTGGAGAGTGGTTTCAGTGTTTAACAGGCAACAGGCAAATGTGATTTTTTTCCCCCATATGATTTCACTAGGAGTCAGGTTGAGGAGAATGTTGTGTTTACACTACTTAATAAAGCTTTCAGCTGAGAATAGGAGTGCTAAAGGTATGCATGAGAATTTAGACCTCATGAAATTCCTTTAGTTCTTCCGTTTTATTTACTGTGCTAGATCTCCTTTAGTCTCATCCATGACATCAGAGCCGTCCTTTCCACCTTTGCTACTCTTTCCAGTTTCCTCTGCGATAATGTCAGTCTTGGAGATTGTTAGAGCTGCTGATTTAACATCTCACAACACTCAATGCAGAGGTACCATTAAAGGTTACATTGCTAACCTACACACACTAACAAATCTTCACATTGATTAGACTGGCACTGATTTCCCTGGACAAATATGCAATGCATGATTACTTTCACAAGAAGGCGATGCCACCTCTGTTGCCTGTAATATATATACTGAAACACGAGTCATGATATTAAACGTCGTGTCTGTATCTCTGTGTGTGTGTGTATGAAACAGGAATAAGGGAGCAGAGTGCTTATTCAAATGAAACTCAAAGGTTTCAAGGGGATTTCACGATTAGAAAATTCATTTAACTGCATCCAAAGTCTTCCCTTTTATTGAAGATTTGAGGGCCTTGGTGAATGCATCTATTTAACATTCAGGCCACTGATTCGGCAGCTTGTAATAATAATGGTCAACTGTCAAAAAAAAATTATTTAACATTCTCAAGACTATATTTTCCCACTGGCTAAGTGACCACTACAATTAACGCATGCACTCATTTTAGCCTGAAATGGCTATCCTATTAAAGGAGTTCACTATGAAACACAAGCTACTAAGACTGACTACTCAAGGCTCTGTTAATCATTAATTTTTCCTCTGTGCCTGTGTCCAATCTCATTTGAGCTGACCCTGGTGGCTGCTCAGAACATTAATTTGTTTTGATTGATCCTAAATGCTTATTAGGAAAGGCAAGATATTCACACAGACAAGCCTTGATATTCAAAATTATTAGGTAATAGTTGGTTAAGTAACATCAATTTTTGCTCTACAAATTTACTGCTGTTCATAGACATTCACCTGAAACGTATCATCCGCCATCATTAAAATAATGTGCAGTAAATGGCTCTGTTTGATTTTTTTTCACTAATTGGTGTACCAGCAGATTGAGTAAAAGGTATTAGTTTCTTCTGGTAGTGTGGAGTTAAGCAGTGTCTTTGTGTCAAGTTGCTAACTAGTTTGCGATATACATGTTTGGAGAATAAATAATGAGCCTTCTTTGTCAGTATAACTCTGACATACCGTGTACATACAACGTGTAAACCCGGCATTCATGTTCCTGATATTGTGCATTTCATTAAGCCCAGTCTATTGAGGCTTCATCCCACAACTGGAGACATTAGAAGGAAACATGGAATCAAACAGCTGTTCTGTGTCTCCAACCGAAAAGTCAAACTGAACCCGAAACACATACAGTCACGTGAAATAAAGTGTGTTTTGGCAGTTAGGTTAATGTATGCCTCATGAGGAATGATAAATAGTTTAGACTACAGTGTGACTGATTCCAGCAGGGCAGATATATTAGCCAATATTAACTATTTGCTGATATATTGATATCTGCATTTAGAGTCACAGGAGAAACACCCTTTAACCATGAGTGTCAGTCCCATTTTGTTTGTCTACCAGACAGCACTCTGCAACTTCCCTGTTGATGACACAGTCAGCTGATACAAGCATACCATAAAAACATTTTATTAATCAAGTTGTTGTTTAACTGCATTGTCATCTTATTACTCAACATAATATTTTAAAAAAACGTTTATGCATCAAATGTCTGGAGGAATAAAGATACCAGCCAATGTGTCAGTTTAAAATGGCCAAATATCAGTATCAGTGTTAAAAATCAAAAATTGTTTTGTCTCCAGTTTAGGCGTTAGGACTGAATCAGAGTGTCACGGCTCAGCAGCCCAGAACGAGAAGTAGACCCAAGAGCAGATTCAAACAATGGATAGAGTATAGTGACCAGAAAACTTTATTTACAGTGATGTGTACAAGGTAAACAAGAGCTGAGGCCATGAACTAGGCTAGCGCGACAAACATGAAGTGGCTACAGGCTAGAGAGCAAAAACCAATAAACATGAACTATGAGGCTTTAAACTATGGTGGCTGGATGCAGGAGCTTGACAGGGAAACTGATTCGAGAGTTGGTGGTCAAGGGCACTGAAACAGAGGGAAAGGAGAGTCAGGGTGGCTCTGAGGAGTGATTGAGTAATAGTCCAGTTAACGAGCCTAAATGCCTTACTTGTTTGCAGGCGGAGAGAAACAGGAGGGGGAGGCGAGAGGTGGAGGTCTGGGTGAGTCCAGTTGGAAATTAATCCAAGGTTCTAAACTGTGAAGCAGGGAGGCAGGGAGGTGAGGCTGGAGAGAAGACCAAGAATAGTTACCAGCTACAGTGGTGCAGAGGAGACCAGCATTCAGCTTAGTAAGATTATGGCAAGGTTGGCTGAGCATATCCATGAACCAACTGAGGAATCAGGAGAACAAAGGTAAGTACAAAAACGATGACAAACACAAGATACATGAGGTCACAAACTACCATGGGTTAGCAAACAATCTAGCAAAGGCTGGTCGTGAATGCTGGTCTTATATACAGCCGGTCTGATTGGCACCAGGTGGAGATCCTGGGAGGAGCAATGAAGGCTCCACCCAGAGGAGGAGAGCAGGCACTGTGGAAAATTACTGTGACTCACCCAGACCATGACACAGAGATACCATAGGACCAAACCCATTGAGTAACTTTTTTACTTATATTATTTTTATTTCAAATTAAGGAAAAATTCTGTGTTTGTTATTTTGCTTTATTTCCTTGTTTTGTACACACAGCACTCATCATCTGTATTTCTTTATACAGAGTTGCTTCTGCAAAAGAAGGAAGCTGTACAAAATAAAACGAGATTTCTGGCTTTGATTGTTTTTCAACTCTAGGACATAGAGAAGTATAACCTTTTTTTAGTGTCCACTCAACACACTTGCTACATATTAAATACCATATATTTAGAGAAAACATTCTGGTGCTCATTCATTTCTAAGCTCTGCTTATGTCTCTGTCCTTGGCAGGTTTTAAACTGAGGTAAATACAAGTCCAAACATCAACCCTGTGGCAGGACGTTGAGACTCACGAGCCTCAATGAACTGAAGCAACACTATAAGGCACAACGATGTGAAAGACCATTAAATCATATGGAAAATGATTACTTCGAGTTATTGCTGCTAAAACTGGTTCTACAAGCTACTGAATCATGGGGTGCACTCAGTTTTTCACACACAGTTTCTGTATTTTGGTTAAGTTTTTGTTAAATAAATTATGAGACTGTTTAATATGTCATCTGTTGTTGTTCATCTGAGATTGAATTCACCTCATTTTAGAACCTGGTAAGGACTGGTTGATTGTTTATAATGTCCTGATAAACAAAATGTCGAAATTGAAAGAGGATGTAATCTCTTTTTGAACCATGGCTGCAAGCTACTTGCATTGGAAGCAGGAAGTGAATTTATTTATTTATTAGCTTTTCTTATTCAGAATTTGAATTAGCACATTTCTTGTTCAGTACTCTGCTGATTGAGCTGTAAAAGACACAAAAAACCAAACAACAGTTATGCCGTGCAATTCTGTGTAAGACTTACTTGGAGGCAAAGTGACCGACCTTTCAAGTGGTTTTTATCAAATGCTGCTAATCCTCCTTGGTAATGTTTGCCCTAAATAACTAGCCATAGAAGTTATAAAGATGGTTGCTCATCATCATGACCTTTGCCACCACTCACAAAACCCAAAGGATGTGATTCCAGCATCCTGTTGCCAGAAACCACAAGACAGTCCCATAATTCCCATTATCCACCAATGCCCTCTAATATTCCTAACTTGAGATTAGCATCAAATGCAACAGTCCAACATTAGTCATGCTTTAATATCTTATTTAAATTTCTTGTATTTAGGTGATTCTGCAGTGTTCTTTATTTGCTACACATTACTCTCGTTGATTTACTTCGTGGGTATTGTGATGTAAGTGAGCAAGCTGCAAACGGATATAGTAGAGATAACGTGGATACACCATTTTAATGCTGAATTACTTTGATGACCGTGATAACAACCCATAACTATTCTTTTTTCTCAAAGCTCACACTGAGCTCCTGTAAATCAAGAAGAGAATGCAGAAAGTGAAAAAGATTTCTTAGCTAATCATAATGCAAAAAAGTCTGAATTTAAAATCTGTCTGATTAATCATCTGATACTCCTTCAAGCATTGTTCGGCAGCCCTAACCATGAATTTCCTCGTCGTCATCCTTCCTCCTGTCTGTACAGCTAGACAATGGTTACAAAAGCACCCGGAGTCTGGTCCTATTGTAGAGCTCTATGTCCTCTATGAGTTCATAGGTATTCACAATATTTCCATTTCCCCAGAGGGGATTAATCATGATGCAGGCTATTATAATTTGTTCCTCGAAATTTGTCATGTCTGTGTGCGGCGATGCTCGATGTTCTGGAACCGCATAAGTATCGACTCCATCAATCAGTATTACCACGGTAACGTTGTGAGAGCTCCACTTCCCCTGCGGCCAGTGGAGGGGAAAGGCAATTATGCAGGTAGCATATGAGAGCGAGGGAGCTAGAGACAAAGTTAGGGAGAGAGAGAGAGAGAGCGCAAGAGCGCACCTGAATAGCAATAAACAGCAAAACAGGAGTGCATGTTTATTTCCCACACCGCTTAATGTTTTTTCTCTTTGCACTGTATGCCTGATTGATAATTGGCATTATCTGATTGACTGTGTTCTTTTTGCATAAACAGCCTCTCTGGGTATACGAGGCTGAATGTTTCCAATATTAAGCGTGGCCATCTGCAGTTCCTTTCCATATTTTGGTAACTGAAAACTGCACTGGGGAAGGTATTAAAGCAGCACACTACTTTCTCCGTGGTGTAACTCACTGACCACAATACACCATGTTCCTATGTTTTTATGTTGTCTTAGTGCAGGCATTAGGTATCAGTGTGAACACCATGCTTGCTTTCGTTTTATTTCCTTAATTGCTGTTTAATGATGTCAGCTGTGAGGAGAATGTATTGTAAAAATGTTAATATCATATGAAAATGAATAAAAAAGTGCATCTTTAAACGTGTAAGTTCTGAGAAAACGTGCCCCAACGTGTGGAGCGTGAACAATCATGCATATTTAAGATTGGAAGTATTTTCACCATTCTTCTCCTGTTAGAAAAGGTACACTTCGTCTTTGGCATCCCTAGTAAATCAATTATGGGGCAAGTAATTAAGCTACATGTCAATAACTCATTCCAATTAAGGTACAGAGCAGAAATCAGGTATGCACTGAGTCCAGGACAGTTCTCTTCCTATCGATTCTGTACTAATGCCAGGCAGTTGTCCAAGGCTGGTGCAGTTCCACAGTCTCTGTCAATCAACAAGTCCTGCAATCAAGTCTCCAAATTAATCGAGTGCCAAGAAAAAAACCATTGGAATGCATTTCTGCGTGTGACGTGAGGTCTAGTCAGTGTTTCACAACTGGTAGAACTCACTGAGAGAGACAATTTTCACATTAACACTGTATGAATTCTGTTCTACTGTGCTTTTTTTAAGAAAACAATCACACGCTTTATTTGTTTGCCTATTATGGATCTGTTTAATGTTTTCAAAGGCAAATAGGATGAAAAATCTTGCGGGATTCATAAATTTCTTATGATAATCTAGATGCGCCTAAATTCATCTTCCTGTCTTCGCATACGGATGAGACCAGACAACTGGATTAACTGTTAAATCTTTATTTTGTTTATTAAAAAAAACATTCTACAGTTTTTGCCTTATGCAAATGTAAAATATGTTGTGTTACTTCTAAAATCACACAATGTTTAAAAAAACGCTGTGTGTATGTGTGTGTTTCAACATTAAGCCATAATTGTTAGACCGATAAAAATAAAGAAATTCAAAACCCAAGTGTCTCATCATTTTGTCAGCAAGACAAATGCTGTGATACAGAAACTCAGCACAACTGTTTTTATATATTAGATATTTTTTGTCTTTTGATTAAGAAAAGAAAACCTTTATTTAGTTCAAACAACAATATCAACTCAAAGTGCTTAAGAATGATTGAAGAAACATCAAAAATGTGGGCATGAATCATTTGTATATAAGTCTATAAACAATAAGATAGTGATAAAGTGATAAATACATTTGATACCAATCAAGTCCAATCCAGGGCAACAGTCCTGAGCCACCACTTATTTCTTTGTATTTTGCGTCCAAGGAGTCAGACAGAATTAGGCCTTCTGAAGGTCTTTCAAAGTTTTTCTTTGGACGCTAAGTGCTTTTTCACTCTTTTTCAATACACTCTTTGCACCTGACCATTTTCAGAGAAGTCTTTCTTTCTTTCTTTCTTTCTTTCTTTTTTAAGCCACTTAGAACTGACCTATGAATCATTCAAGCATAAAATTGGTACCTAATCTAACAGACAGCTTAGCAAAGAAGTCCTTTTAAATGATATTTTTAGGCAGTTGGTTACTATCAGCCCGTTGCCAAAATCCATCATTTATTCCTTCTTTAGTTGAATCTACAAAAAATTCTGAAGATCACAGAGTTTGACAGGAATAAAACTGTATTTATACACACACAAACACACACACACAAACTATCTGCAGCAAATGAACAGCATCTGAAAGTCATACCCTTCAGAAATGGAAAAAAAAAATCCTACAGAGACCTGACATAAGACTTGAGAGATGCATGTGGCCCTTCAGGTGATCCACATACTGTTCCCTGAAGCCAAGGAGGGCCTCAGTGGATGGTGGCTGTCAAGAAGCCATTGTTAAGGAAGAAAAACAGGCAGAAAATGATGAGGTATGCCACATTAAACAAGAACTGGACTGAAAGTCAGTTGCAGCAGGTCTTATGGAGTGATGAATCCAAATTTGAAATTTTTGGTTCAAATTGTCAAATGTACAGAGGATGTCAGGAGAGAGGTGACTACAGCTGCTGCATTGCAGCCAGTGGTCTTGGGGATCCTGTCAAAACTGATGAACTTATGAACATAGAAATGCATCATCAGATATTAATCCATCATACAACATCATCTGGAAACCTCTTGATTGGGAACTGCTTACTATTTCCCCATGACAATGATCCCAAACACACTGCCAATGCAGTAAAATCATACCAGGATAGGAAAACATATAATATCCCCAGAGCACAGACCTCAAAATTATTGAAGCAGTGTGAGATCATCTTGACAAAGTCCAGAGCAAAGGGCAGCCAACATGCAAAGAAGAGGTTTCATTTAAAGTTAATTATTGTATCAGGTGTGGTAATCTCATCTGGATAGCTGTTAGAGACGCCAGTGAGACAGAATGCAGTATCTCCAAATGTCTTTATTCTACTCTTCATTTAATATTTAAAAGACCAAAGTTAGAGGATCTCAAGAATCTAGGCAGAGCAGACTAACCAATGTGCTAATAACTGCTAACATTATAGCTGGTAGGTAGCATGCAGTGCTTTACCTTGGGTTTGTTGATGAGACCTGTCTTTGGAGAGCAGTGCAAACTTTAATCATCGTGAAAATGTGAAAAAGCATAGGCCAAAAAAGTCATTCAAAATATAAAAAAATGTTTTTTTCTAGCACTTTAACAAGGCTTAGAAAAATACAAATATTGATTTGAGTTGAGTAGGCATTTAATCACTGGCATTTATACAGCCAGTGATAAAATTGTTATAGGAATATAATAGTCTGCCCATTTACTTTCTCATACTTTACCGGTGTACCAGGAGAGAAGTTCAGTGGCAGGTTGGCATTTTGATTGCTAACAACTACTCTTCAGCTCATCTGACATATTTGTTCCCTTATCTCTTCTGCTACATTACTTTTTATAGTTTTGCCAGCAGCCATGTGACGTACACAAGTTCTCAACAGCACAAGTGTGGTAGCTCAATTATAGGAATAACATGCAGGGAATTTTTCCTTTTTTCTCTCTCTACACTCAAACTGGAGTGGAACCAGCAGATTTTGACAGATTAGGCCCATTATACTCTTCACATAGATTTCTATTAAAAACCTCCAGACAGACACTCACATCATGATCCATGGTGAAGACGTCCTTAGGAACAAAAAGACAGTGTATTTCCTTTGTTCTGTTACACAGACTCTGTCAGATGGTAATATTTTTAACCTCGAACAACAAGCGATTCCATCTGTGATCGTTACTCCTCTACTTAGCACTATAGAATATTTAGCCATTGCTTATAATGCTATTCTAAGATCTCTTTGCATTACTTAAAAAAAGACTGCCTGGCACTGATTACACTCGGAGCACTGCAGGCAAACACATTCACACAAAGAGAACAGAAACACTGACATGAACACTATGATGCGTTATCGATATTGTGCATAAATCAAAACGTCTCCTTGGTCATACCCAGAATAAAAAAAACTAAAGAAGTGGAATGAATGCCTGCACAACCATTTATGTTTGAGGTAACCCCTCATCATTTTGATCAAAGACAAGGAAAATTAGCCATTCTGCCAGTATCTATGTAAAATCCATCACTCGGAAATTAGATAACCTTTCACTTACTGCAATTCTATTTCTCAAGTGTTTCAAGCACAGCCGGAGGTAGTCAGCCACAGTCTTTTAAACAGAAAATGTTTCTGCTCAAATGGAAACACTGGAAATCTAATTCAGTGCAAGCTTCTAATCTTCTAAATATAATTTTCTGGGAGCGATATGCCTGCTTTTGTGTTATGGAAACAATAAGTAGCAAAACTGATTTTAACTTAAGAAAACAGCTGTACTTAGTGTGATAAATGGATGCCTAATTTGCATGGTGTCAAAGCCAAGAAAAAACATTTTATTTTCTAATCAACCACCAGGGCATCACAGCATAATGTGATTTACAATCTATCTCATGAGAATATGCCCAGTGTTGTTTAATTTTTCAATGTGTACAAAACAGTACCTGGCATACCTCTTTTTCAGGAAATAACTGGCTTTATACATCAGTAAACGCATGGTTAAAGTCATAACCACTGTTGTACCAGTCCTGCACTCTGTGTGTGTGAGTTTAAAGTATAAAGCTTTGAACTGTTAAGGCAATTTCCTATTGAATAGCTCCTAGCAATTAAGAAAACATTTCTTTTTGGTCTTGTCCCTGTCGTTGGAATGGGAGCAAGTGATACCATGGTCAGGTGTGCTTTATACACATAAAGAGGTAAGATCAGGGGTATCTGTATTTATAAATAGTCATTCATCAGTAATTCCTTAAATGCTCCCAGTTTAGGAGAATATCAAATATAAAGATTTTATGTATTAGAGAGGCAGACGAGCATTTTAGTCACTCATTACAAAATGATTTTTTTCATCATTACTAGTGAATATTTCACACTCCCACATTCTTTATCATTTATTTGTTATTAATAATAAGCAGCACATCCTAGTAACTACTCATTCATTATCGAATACTTGAACATTAGTTTCAATTTTTTGCTCCGTGTAGTAAAGAAAGTATCATACAAAGTGCCCATCATGTAATTCTTCATTTCTTTTGGATTACTTGAGACAATTATTCTTCATAATCGTCACAAACATTTCCATTACCATAAATGTGAGAAGCATTATCCTCAGTAAGACTTTTGACCATCCTATGACAACTAGCATAGAATCTAGTGGTTAAGAAGATAGATTGGAGACTGGAGAATGGACAACCATCAATAAAATATACATAAATACATTAGCATTACAATACAGTAATAATTTCCTAATATGCTAAAACATCAGCCAGTCAGTGTATAAAAATTCTAATAGAATTTTATAGCTAGCAGTTCATCACATTGTTACCAAAATATTACTCTACTGCTACTACTTGTTTTGCCTCATAGGTGTATGTTTGTTTACACATTTACACCCCGAGTCTGTAGTCTGATCGTACCCAGTTACATGAATTTTAGTGTAATATTACTCAACTATAACTACTGTTAATATAAGATAATTACTTTACTAGTACATAATAATTACTAGTACATTATGTTGTTAATTAAGTAATAATAACTTACTATTTCCATATTATAATTATATTATCATATCATTCCCCCCTTGTCTCCAACTTGTTACCCCACTAGTATCCCAGTCTTACCTGGCTGTAATAGAAAGTACTATTTATAAATATTTACATTCATCGTTTAACATTTTGGATGCAGGTGGCTTGTGATGTAACGCGCATAGTTTGTATGAGTATCATTAAGCTAAAAGATTTAATATTTGATAGTACTAGCATAACATTATTTCAATTTGGATTTTATTGTTTAAAAATATTATATTTTGGTTATTATATTATATTAACTATTCATACATTAACTAAACTGTGTTTTATTACACACACAAACACACAAAAAGAACTAATGTTGAAATAATCAATAATGAATGTGTAATTACTGCTTTGTGCCGCTCTGTGTTTGGATCACGGTTAACTAGGAATGACTCACATAGAAAGTTGCAGTATGAATAATTTATGGATAATTATGAACTAACCATTAGGTTACCTAATGATTCACTTATCTCTCAGCTGGTTCTTTTGCAAGTTGCCATTGTCTATTGTATAGTCCTGGATAGGAAGTAAGTGAAGCAAAAAAAAAAAAAAAACTGTGTATTGTATGTGTGAAAAGTTAATTAATCCTAAATTACCAACCAAGCAAAGTTGACTCACCTCACTTTAAAACCTCTAATTGTTCCTCCTCCAAATGTCAGCGTTTTATTATAATGGTTTACAGTAACATGGTAATCAATGACAGCAAACGTCAGAGACTGTAATATGCTTCTGTAATTCCAACTATAGCCTACGGACAATATTGCTGCTGCTGAAAAAACACTTGTTAGCTGCACTGTCTTAGTACCCCATCAAACCACGTGTCATACACTAATACAGTGTCATCTTGTATTCATAACTGTGCATACTGTAGAGCACACATGAAGTGATTTAACATTACTTCTTTAACAAATTAAGGCTGTCAAAATAAAATGAAGTGCAGACAATGCTGAAAATCTTCTTTGTGGTTTTATAGAATATAATTTACAGAGTTACTTCATGACCAAGAAGATGAGAAAACAGCTTCGCCAGAGTGTCCATTAGCAACTTGCTATTGACAGCTTGATCAGTAAAGGACTTAACAATGTTTTACGATGTTACATGCTGAAATATCTTTAAACTTTAGGGACTTATGGACTAACTAGTTATGTCAGAGTCATCTTTATTCGGGCTTACTTTTCTTGTTACACTAAATTCGTTAAAAAGCACACCGACGATATCAAATAAACTTCATTCTTATTCTCATTCATCCAAGTGAAACTTCATTTGTTTCTTATATCTTTGAAATACGCTTTTTATTAGATGTTATATGGGTTATATCTTTACAAGCAACACACGACCTATTTTCTTCTTTTTTAAAAACTTAAATCTACAGGTACAACATTTTTTTGCAAAATAAAAGTGACATTACAAAAGCACTGTCCTGCCAGTGTGGATATATTTGTTCCACAACGAAATGAACGAATATCTAAACCCCGTGCGTCTCTTGGGGGACCTGTGTGTGCGCTCCAAAGGCGCACACTGCAAAAAATATTTACCCGCAGGTCATTAGTCAAATGATGAGTGTGAAAATTTCCATTTTCTTTTTCAGTTGTTACATCGTCCTATCGGGTGAGACATGCTACTTGTTTCCTGTGCAAAGCAGCTTTTGTAACGCTCGCTTCTGTCCTTATGTCATTTCCTTTAATATTGCGCGCTGTCCAGACTTGTTGCAGTGACACTTGCTCTCGAACTATTTCTCTAAAAAGCCAAAATTTTCCTCTAAATATCAAACAACGGAAGTTATCTCGCTGTACAGAGGAGAGGAGAAATCCTTTAGGGGGAAAAGCAGCACATTAAAACTGTCTTTAGGTTCAACAGTTTTTTAGGGGTTTTTTTCAAAACGGGTTTATTTTTTGCAGTGCGGCTAATGCTGAAGTCATTCTCCGTCTCATACAGCAGCAACCAAGGACAAGAGAGCATCAGCAGTGAGAGGGAAAAGAAGAGAGAGAAAGGTGCCTCCTCTCGCCATTGCGATAATTGTCTCGCTGTTGAATCGATGTCGGTGTAAAATGCTGCTCTAAGGGAGGCGATAGGAGTGGAGGAGAAGCGGGGGGATTTAACTTCACACACGGACAAAACCTATGCTTGGATTTCGGCTCTTTTTCCCTTCGCCAATGCAAAAGGAAATATGCAGCGAAGCTTCACCATCCTCTACACCAGTTTACTGGGGATGTGCTTGGGTTCAAGCTCAAGTTTTCCAAGTAACATCAATATAGGTGAGAATGGCGCACACACATTGTCACCTTTTATCTGAGAGAAAAAAAACCCCTCTGATTCAACTTAAGTCGGCGTCTCTTTTTAAATTTTTTCTCTTTGTGTCCACTGTGTACTACATTAACTCCTCATTCTTTGCTTCTCAACAGGAGGATTGTTCCCAAGCGGATCACACGAATATGAGGTTTTTCGGTTCGCCCTCTCTCACCACCAGGACATCCCCAAACTGGTGCCGCAGGTGGATATGGTCATGATGGGGAATAGCTTCTCCATGACATATGCCTGTAAGTATCTCAGTGGAAACTGATTACATACGCGGGCATGTAGTCCATCTATTGAACCCAAATCTTTAAATCCGTTTAGTGACTTTGTAAAGAGCGCATGCAACTCCATTTGTAAGAGAAGAAGAAGAGAAAAAAGCCCGTGTAGGCTGTAATTGCATTTATTACAGGCCTACTGCAAAGCGTGTGTTCGTAGGTTATCTTATTAAGTGTTGCGTGGGACCGCGAAGGACTTGTTTTCCTCTACATGATTGCAGCGTGGTTTGCGCTCTGGGGAAGCCGCGGGGATTTGAAAGCAACCTCTGCGACAGCTTCAGTCATGTAACAACAGGTTTTTTGTTGTTACGGCTCCTCATATATGATTTTTAAAACGGCTGCCAATGATCCCAGTGCGCCTTTTGCTTCTTTCACCGATGCAGAAAACAAAGAGTCAGAGCGCAGATCATGGCTCTCCAAACAATGAGGAGGGTAAAAGAAAAAAGAAAAAATACACCAAATGCATTTCTAATTAGCCACGGATCACAATCCGATTATCTTTTCCTGGCAGAACACAGACTATTAAACCCTCCCACCCTGAAAGCTTCACAAACACCAGCACACAAAATAAAGGTTTTAACTTTTGGGACTTCACCCTCCTCCTTTTTTTATTAATATGGATCTGGAACAGGCAGACATCCTCGGTTAACTCAAGTGAGAACCAGTGTGCCAGATTCTCTGACAATGGGATGCAGGATTTATGGTCATCAAGGAAGTTTAAAAGTCCTACTGGTGAAACCCAATAGTCAGAGCAGTGTGAATGCCGTTCTCCTGTGGGTGATAATGTGTGTCATTATGCCAGCACCAACAATAGCTCCGTGTCTGAGCTGTGCAAAAGAAATGTCAGTCTAAATTGTTTCATCTTTGTTAGCCCTGCTCTCATCCCTCCTTTGCATTCTGACAAGATTTTGTCGCCCTTGAGGCTCTTCAGCTGTGTTTTTCTCATTTCATCCTCGACTCCTCCGAATTTGCCCGTGGCTCACTCGCGCTCTCTGTAGTGAAGTCGCACACTTCCAGGAGATACCCTTTGACAACCGTGTCTGTCTGTCTGTCTGGCAGGTGTGTGACACTGCCTCAGCCACAGACATTTACTCCTGCTCCCACTTTGAGTCGTTGCATTTTTACTCTGAACCCTCCCCGCAATTCAAAAACCGGTCTTTATGACTTCCCTGCAGGAATGTATGCAGCAATCATATAAATATTTTTTTTTAAATGAAGAGAAATTAATGTTGATTTATAAAGACACAAAATGCAAGTGTAATGGTATTCTGACTCAGAGTTTAATGTAATGTGGTTGTAGTCGTTCTTATGAGATTCAGTTATGAGCTTAAAATTGGATTGGAAATAAAGCATTACGTGCAGCAGCACTCATGTAGATTTATAGACATCCGGTGCTGACTGCTGCTGAAGGCTGAACACGACCACTGAAAGGAAATTTACCCTCATCTGTCAGACTCTAACAAAATATATCATTAAGCTTCATGCTATGACCTGTTCTCAAGACCACACTCTTTATGAATCACAGCCTATACAGAGACAACCATCTGCAGCGTGTCCTATGGGAAATACTGCAAAACCTGCAAAGTCCACAGCAGATATCAACCATCACCCCCCCCCCCTTCAGCCATTTAGGCCACAGAGCCAGGGAGCGCTGTGTAATGAAATGTAAACACACCCAAGATGCCCTCATTAAAGAGACTGTCCTCTGCTCAGAAGGGAGCGTGATGTAAAATATAGGGGGCAGGCTGCTGGTGAATGTTTGCAGGGATTTCTCCAGTGGATCAAACATGGATCCTATTGCAATAGGGAGGCTGCTGGTGGTGGTGTGGTACATTAACGTCATTGTCACAGCGTGCAGCCAGTGGCGAGACATCAGCACAAAGAACAACTCAGATGGATGATAAGATGGCTCTTGTCTGCCTTTTTTCATAGATTTACTTAGGTTTTGTTTTTTTTTACTGTTTTTGCCAGAATTGCTTCCAGAAACCATTAAATTATGCAAATTTTCTTAAAAATATATTTCTTAGATAGCCACAGACATCCTACCAAACAGCACAAATACTCAGAGCTTAATGATTTTAGTAATTTGGTGCTAATAATTCAATCAAGGGTCATTGCTATTATCCAACTTTTGCCAGCGGTTGATTAGACCTAGTCTCTTTTAGCCGCAGATGATACACACAGATTTTCTTTTTCTTTTCTATCTGCCCATCCTTTCCCGTCTTCGATTTTCAAATTTGACCCCCTCCCACCTCCCATGTCATGCACATCATTGCAGTCCATGGGTATGATGATGGGCTACGGTACAAGCGTGTCAGAAAGATTCGAAGTGGAAGGAGATGACAAAAATGAAAATGACACCTCTTCCTGCTGTGTGTCACTTGCTCTCAAAAGTATTTGGATGTGGAGGCTATAGAGACATGTTTGAGAGGAAAAAGGAAAGGCTCCGGGGTTTGTTTATAATGAGTCAGATGAGAAATGCAGCCTATTCCTGGATTTCCATTTTGTGTGCAAAAGTGGAGGAATTTGTGTTCACGTAAATCTGCATCTGGGTGCCCTTTCTATTTAGGATGTCTCAAGTGACTGACAGTTCACCTCTGTAAGTGTGTGACTGTGGGAATGTGCCCGAGGCTCTTGGGGTCCGTGAGCGTGAAAAGCAGAAGGGTGAATAGGTCCTTGTGCACGGGGATGAATGGAGCTCCGGATGAGGGTGATGCTCATCAGCTGGCTCTTGTGACCAGCCACTTCCTCCAGAAGCAAGTCTACACAGCATCCACAAACACATGCTCTCTCACACACACACACACACACTCGCTGGCAC
>VVHJ01013050.1:4747-21072 GCA_015107715.1 Tylochromis polylepis
AGACCTTCAGTGAACAGTAGATGGATCAACTGAAGGGTCAGATGTCTCTAGTTTTTTCTTTTTTTTTTGTTTTTTTTTTTTTTTTGCTTTCAAATGCTTTTAATGCATTCAAAGACCACAGTGTTGGGTGGCTTGACAAATGTTCTCTGAAAATGAAAAAGCAGCAAGTGTTCAAAGAAACGCTTTCTGAAAGCCTGGACAACAAATTCCAAGACTTTTGCACAGCGCTGTTTATCTGTTTGTGCCACAAATAGGCAAAATACAGTCGTCAACTCTTGCCTGCAACATTCAGAAAGGACCAATAAATAACTATCAAATATGTGGTCCTCTGTTTAAGTTGCGTAGGTCCTCTGGGAATAGCGATGTTTTTTTCTTTCTGGTAAATATTAGTAACTTGCTGAACCCATTTTACACATCATTTCAGGAGGGGCGCTTCAATGTCTTTGAGACTGACCCAAAATGGACACGCCATCCACAGCAAATTTAAGAAGACCAGTCTCATCAAAAGAAGTAAGTTGCATTATATTTTAAAAATGCATTTACTCCAGGAGTCCACACTACACTAATACACTTCATTGCAGTGTGTTTATTCCCTGGGGTCACTGCTCTATTTTGATATTCAGTCTTTCATTTTGTTTTGTAGACACTGTTCAGCTTAAAGCCCAGAAACAGGACTCTGACTGGGAGAAGTATCTCATATCGTGCTATACTCAAAGTAAGAAGTAGTTCAGGTGTGTGTAACTATGTTGGCATCCTTTTATCCTATTTGAATGATTGCACAACCAGTGTTAAATTTGAAATGCAAGCTTACTGCACCATGCAGCTCGAACATGTAGTGTATACTAACATTGTTTGTAGTGTAAAACCTAAACGAGTAAAGAAATGTGTGAATGTGGAACAAAAATATTCAGTTTTGACTTAGCATCTGTTTGCAACGTACCGTGGACTGAGTTGTCGCCGATATGAAAGGCTATACAAAGTTGAAAGGTATTTGGAAAAAAATCAAATATACATTTATAAAGGATTGACTGGACTGGTACACATTAAGTCATATGTGTGTGAGTGTGTATATATAAGCAATCTTGTGTATTTTTAGTTCATAGTTAGAGCTTGAAAACTGTTTCAACTAAACACACATTTATGTTCTCTCTACGATGACTGAACGGGAAATTTCTTTCATCTTTTGTATCTTGAGCTTTTCTTCTTTATGTGCAGGGAAAGGATAACAAATTAGTTTTGCTAGTTTTATTTTGACTATGTAATTTGAAGATATTGGTTAACCTGTTCTCTTTCCTGTGTTTAAAAACAGAACTGTATTTCAGGTCCTGATTATTTTTAGCCACTAGACGGTGCCAGCTCAGTCTGATTACCCACTCTTGTATTCATATCTATATTATTGCGTTATCTGCATGCTACAACAGGTCTTTTTTGGTTTTGTTTTTTTAAATGTATAATTTTTCTTTGATGATAATCGCTGAAAAGCTTTGCTGGCTTGATCATATTGTTCTTATGCAATGGCAAATTTGTTATCTTTGTTTACATATCTGCTTTTGAAATAAAAATGTGTTCTCTACAATTGTACATTTGTGTCTCTTCCTTGTGTAGAGAGAATGTAAATGAGGTGCAGTTCATTCAGATTATTAGCAGGCCACCCAAACCTTCCCACTACACTGACAGAAGTGACGGTACGGCCTGCGAGTGACGCAGAAAAGCTCGCAGCACAGTGAGCCGCTGTGTGTCATCTGACAGTACATGACAAACGACCACGTTGTGCTGCTGTAAATCATGGTTTCTACTGTTACAGGGAAGGGGGCATGACCACAACTAACCTGTTGACGGTGCTATATAAATAATTACTTTTTAATATGAACCATTTCAGATTGTTTCAGGGCATGCAGATTTGGTAACATGCTATATTAGACTTAACTGAACTAACCTGTGTGACTGGATTAATATAGTCTTGTGCCAGTATACTGGTAATTAAAAATGTCTAGATAACAACATCAAAAATTAAACCTGTATTTAATTTTTAAAGTGCGAATGACAATTTAATCAAGTCAATTTTAAAGTGCTGGAGCATTCAAATTTAGCCACTCCATTAGATTGTGCAGTAGTTGACTAGTTCATATATAATCTGGATGAATTCGTAAACCTGTTAATGTCTCAGCAGCAGCGACTCGGGTCAAAAGCGTCCTTCACTTCCCTGCCCTGCCAAGCACAATAAATAATGTGGCAGGCTGAGGCCTTTTGTGTCCACACAGATTCTTTCTTTTGCCCCGGGGTAGGCGGAAATCGAGGCGTTTGATCTGAATTCTGAAAGAGTCTTGTTGCAGCCCCATAAAGGGTGCCTTTGTATGTAAATAGTTTATATAAGAGCATATGACCGCTACGGTGCAGGGCAGTGGCTAGTGGCGGAGGAATGATTAGCATTTTCCAAACGCATGGTGTTCTCAATCCAGCCTTTTGGCTCGCTAAAAAACACAAAATTTGAATTTATTTCTTCCCATTTTGTACACATTCTTGTGTACCACCAGCAGCTGAAGGTAAAAATCCATGTTCTCTCCTTTCTAATGGTTTTATACTAACATTCAGTGAGAGGTTGGAAAAAGAGGTTGGATTTGGCGTGAGTGATGACTGACATGCCCCAGTAACTTGACTTGACAAATACTTGGCATGCTTACGGTCTCATTATCATTTCCCTTTATGGTAGCAATGTTTTACTGAATATGCTTTAAAAGACACATAATTTTAAGGTCTGTCTAAGTCAAATCTCAAAGAATGTAGCTCTTCTCAAACAATAGAGATCTCTCAAGGAAAAAAAAAAAAAGGAATGTCTCAATGAGATGCATGTCTTGCTGGTTCCTTGGAGAAATTTGCTGGCAGTCTGTCAGTCTGTCTGCAGCTGGGCTGTAAGCCAGCCTGGGAGTAGAGTATTAATACAGGGCGAGCGTATCACGTGGTTCTGCAAATGTTTTGCAATTGGTTTCAACCTGTTGCGTCTTCTGACGGTGCATGGTGGTAGGCCATCGCCCCTGTTTTTATACAGCCGGCAGGCTACTTGGCAATTCTTGTCTGTTGTTCCTGACTGCCAAATCCGGCTTGATGCTCAGGTCATACCTCAAGATGGTCATCTTTGGACCCGGTGCTGCTTACGCCGCTTGCACCGCCGGCTGAGCCTGGTAAACCTCTAAAAACTCATGTTACACCAGTTAGATTTTTTCTAAAATGCTAAGTTTTGTGTGCAGTTATAGTTTAAAGACCTTATTTAACATGGCAAGCCATTGTGACTTCATGCCAGTAATAAAGAAGGGGGAGTAAATTTTCCTCGTAATTAGCATTATTTTGGATTTTAGATACAAAGCGTCTCACGCATGTAACTGCCTACACCTGTAAAAACTTATATGAATCCCTTTTTTCCCCAGACCTGGAGTCGAAAATGAACTGGGGGTCCTTTTATGCCGTGATCAGCGGCGTAAACAGGCACTCTACTGGCATCGGACGCGTCTGGCTGTCTGTCATCTTCATCTTCCGCATCCTGGTCCTGGTGGTTGCTGCGGAGAGCGTCTGGGGTGATGAAAAGTCCGGCTTCACCTGCAACACCCAGCAGCCCGGCTGCAATAGTGTCTGCTACGACCAGTTCTTCCCAATTTCGCACATCCGCCTGTGGGCGCTCCAGCTTATCCTGGTCTCCACCCCTGCACTCTTAGTGGCCATGCACGTAGCCCACCGAAGGCACATCGACAAGAAGATCCTGAAGAGGGCAGGCCGCAGTAGTCCCAAAGAGCTGGAGCACATCAAGAACCAGAAGTTTCAGATCACGGGAGCTCTGTGGTGGACATACATGATCAGTATTGTCTTTAGAATCATCTTTGAAGTGGCTTTTCTCTACATCTTTTACTTGATCTATCCTGACTTTAAGATGGTGCGTTTGGTGAAATGTGACTCATTCCCTTGCCCCAATACGGTGGACTGTTTTGTCTCCAGACCAACAGAAAAGACCATATTCACTGTGTTCATGCTGGCAGTGTCTGCGGTGTGTGTGCTGCTCAACCTGGCTGAGGTGGTGTACCTCATAGGCAGGGCCTGCAAACGGTGCTCTGAACGCAGCTCCGAAGACGAGTCAAAGCTCCCGTGGATAAGCCAAAGATTGTCCACTTACAGGCAAAATGAAATCAATCAGCTGATAGCAGATCATTCCCTCAAGTCTAAGTTCACTGTGACCAAAAAGAGCCCAACCGAGAGGGGTGAGAGGTGTTCTGCTTTCTGAGACTCTCTTGAACTAATAAGCAGTAACCACACCTGACCATGTAGTATCTCATGCATTAAAGTCACATATATACTGTGTATTAGGTCAATTTCAGCTTTTTCACTATTTATTTATGCATAATTTAGTCAGTGGGTCTCAGATTGTTTTTATCTGTTCATTTTTACTCACAAATGTTGGCTGCTGTTCTTGCCTAAAGTATTTAGAGCCTGTAGTAGTGCTTTAAAGACCAAACCGGTGGTTATGAACGTTTTAGCTCATTTACTAGAAATCCAAGACGGCTGATGTTACAGTACAACCAAGCTTACCTTGATTAGATCTTTAGGTTTTTGTTTCTTTGTTTTTCTTTTTTCCTGGTTTCCACAATACTTCTGGAGGCTTCCATTATCATCTTCTTTCTTTTTTTTAAGTATATATAGCAGTTTGTCAAATTGTTGACATGCTTAGGCTGACTATGAGTATGGTGCCTTGTTTTTGTAAAAGCTGTATTATTGTTGTAGCTCAGTCTTCTTAAAAGACTCAAAATAGGTGTACTGATTGCTGCAGAATATGAGATATTTAAAACATACCAGTTATAAATGGTGCAAAAAGTCTGCAATATAAGGATTTCATTTTGGAAAAGGGTTTGTACATAAATCCACACCATAGCAGGTCTTTCACTACTGAAATTTAAGGAAACTGTGGACACCACAATTTCAAACTAAACAAACGGTAAAAATAACGGTGAAACAGTAACGGTAAGTAACAGTAAAAATCAGCCAAAATGTTCCGAAACATCGGTTTGGCCCTTTAAAAATCAGAGGTTATTGAAGCAGTTGAAATGCTGGATAAGAAAGTCAAAAAATGAAACCATTCAAAGCTAGTGCATGTATAGGAAAACGCATGTAAATGGGTAAAACGACTTTAACAGCTGTTAACAGTATGGTGGTTAGATTGTATTGGATGGTCACAGATTTATTCTAAACTTTGTGTAGACAGCAGTAACTTATTGCTACAGTTGGTGCTAGAAAAGAAATTTTCAATAAAAAAACAATGAAATACTGTCCAAACATGGCTGCCATGGCATCACCGGCACCCGTTAGCCACTGTTGAAACCAGCTGCTTAATATCATGCCATCAAAAGAGCTCAAATGCACTGAAGCATGGAACTTCGACTGTGTGAAGTTGTGTATCTGGGGAGTTTGGAGGCCAGGTTACTACCTTGATCTGTTGTGCTCAGATGGTAGCACTCTCATATATGCGAGGAAGTTTCTACGGAGAACACTGTTTTGTAAGGATGTTCAGCCGTCAGCAGTTTTTATTGTGGCTGCACCGTGTGTACAAAAAAAAAGATGTCAAAGAATAACAAATAAAGTTTTCACTTTGACATGTCGGTAAACCTTCATCCATTTTCAGCTCGTAATCCCCAAAAGTTAAAAATGTTGTTGTTATTCCTTTCCATTTGTCTGCAGAGGTACCTCAGTTTAGAATTTGTCCAGTCCCGTTACTGCACATTTATCCTTGAGTTAGAATACCTTTCTTTCTTTGCAGCTTTTTTTTGTAAAATTTTCTTCCAGTTGGCTTAAATAAATGTTTGCAGTTGACGTACTGTTTAACAGACCCTAGTATTAACCATCATGATATATTTGTGAACATCTCACTTGTCCTGTAAATGTAAGTAAAATGTAAAATAGCTGTATATACAAATCTTTTGCCATGTGTGCGTGTAACATACAGAAACAAAAAACCCTCTCTAAATGCACATGTAGCAGTTTACATCCAGGTAATCAATCCAGATAAACTATATAATGGGTTGAAACGATATACAGTGTACATTGTGGATTATAAAGAAATGAACTGGCAGATAATATGAGGTTATTTAGCAAACATGCAGTGTGTGCTGTTTCTTTGAGTACCTGATGAAATGGGTTGCACCAAACTGATGAAATATTGAAATATGTTTGAAGTGAGTTGTCATGTTTAGTAGCTAGGATTTTAACTCATTGAAGCTCAGCTTTTTTAAAAATAAATAAATGAATTTACCCCTTCCTGTCACTGTGATTTGGAACTTCAGGATGCCAGTAGTTGTTCATCTCCAAATCATTCCCACACCACCACCATCCGCACCTCCACCTCCATGATAGGAAAAGAGACCCTTGTGATATATTTAGACCTCGGGAACACTTGTGGCCAGACAGACTTAGCAGACAAGATCATTGGCCAGCTGCCCTGTCACTCGCTGTAGCATGCGAGCAGGGGTTTGTTTAATAGTTTACACTGGACAGTGCACACCGTGCCAAATTTAACCAAGGGGGGAGGGCAGGTTGGTTGGTTGAGTGTGTGTGCATATGTGTGTTGTGGCCGGCTGAAGACCCCTGGGCCTGGATTCTGATTTCTGCATGAGTTGTATTTGAAGACGGAGGACTGAGTCACTGAGCTCGTCGGCGTGGAACTGAGTTTGTGGCTTGCAAGAGTCTGCTTTTCCTGTCCATTCAAGGGCATTGTTGGGGGTCCTAAGATCAACGTCGCACTGAGGCCAGTCAGAAAAAGCAGTGAGGCCTCATGGACCCTGCCAGACGTGGGAAGCTTTTCCGCGGAGGATGTATGAGCTGACACGGTGACTTTCTCAAGTAAATGTGAGTTTTCTGTGATTTTTTGTGAACTTCATGCTTTATGGACTGAAATACTTGTTCCTTCAAGAGGTTAAATTATAGTCCTAAACCTAAGTTAACTTATTAATGGTGCATACTGTGGCTGAAAGCTGTAATTGCAGGTTTACAGCTGCCTTATGTGGGCGCACAAGAAGTTGAAGTTGTTTCACTTCTTTTTCCCCAAATAATGTCATTATTCTCCGTTGTAATGTGGGATCACACACTGTGGGGTCCCATATTTAAATTACTGTCCAATCTGCGAATGTTGGTGCTGGCTCCCTCAGCGTCAACCCACCTGCCACATTTCAACACTTGAATTCATCCTCCTTCACAGCAGCATACCTTTTACTTCCACTCTTCCTACTGTATAGTCCATCCATCAGAAGCAGAATCTATTTAAAACCTAATGTGTCACAGGAGCTGACAGCTCCAACATTACTCAACTGTTTCTAATTCGCACTCCCATCACATCTGCCCGGTGTTTGATTTCGCGTCGTGTGGCTCGTGTTGCCATGGCGTGGTTCATGAAGGCCAGGAGCCGCAGAATCATGTCTGAAACCTGCCTTCCTCCTGTCCACACTTGCCAAATATATACCCTCCCAAAGTAAATATAATCCTGTTTGCATCCATGTGGATAAGACCACTACCTGCTCAGTGGCGTTCGCCCAGTTGGACACTCGGTTGGCAGCTTGGCTCCTGAGAGACTTGGTTGTTCTGAGCTCTGCTGAACTTGGTAAGAGAATTTGTAGTGGTCAGGAAGGATGAAGCGTAAACTCAGGAATAGTTTTACTGTAGTCATTTTATCTTTGTTGCTGTGTACACAAGTCTATAGATGAAATGATTGATTTCTGTTTTCAAATCCTCTGTAGTCCCACATCTGACCTCTCACAGCCATGGGGGACTGGAACCTGCTGGGAAAGCTCCTGGAAAAAGCTCAGGAGCACTCCACCGTGGTGGGGAAGGTGTGGCTCACTGTCCTGTTCATCTTCCGCATCCTGATCCTGAGTGCTGCGACAGAGAAGGTGTGGGGCGACGAGCAGTCGGGCTTCACCTGTGACACCAAGCAGCCCGGTTGCGAGAACGTATGCTACGACATCACTTTCCCCATATCCCACGTCCGGTTCTGGGTGCTGCAGATAATCTTTGTGTCCACACCGACTCTCATATACCTGGGGCACATTCTCCATCTGGTCCGGATGGAGGAAAAGCAGAAGGAGAAAGAAAAGGAGAGAGAAAAGGAGCACAGTCATCAATCAGACAAACAGACTCTCATTGTGGATGTGAAGCACAAAAAGGCTCTGATAAGAGACAATAAGGGACGGGTGCGCCTGCAGGGGGAGCTTTTGCGTACATATGTCTTCAATGTGATCTTCAAGACTCTGTTTGAGGTGGGCTTCATCGTGGCCCAGTACTTTTTGTACGGCTTTGAGCTCAAACCCATGTACACGTGTGACAGACTCCCCTGCCCCAATGTGGTTAACTGCTACATATCCCGCCCCACAGAGAAAACCATCTTCATCATCTTCATGCTTGGAGTGGCCTCTCTGTCTCTGCTCCTCAACCTCATAGAGATCTACCATCTGGGTTTCACCAAGTGCCGCCAGGGCATGACCTTCAGGAGGCGTGACCAGTCCCATGAGAGTATCTCCAAGGAGCCCAGTGAGACCGCAGTGCCGTTTGCCCCAAGTTACGATGACTATTTCCACGGGCACCACCAAGTCCAACCCGCTTACCCGCCAGTGCCCTGCTACACTGCAGCCACAGACTCGTCCTTCCACCCCTACCACAGCAAGGCAGCCTACAAACAGAACAAGGACAACTTGGCGGTGGAGAGGAGCAGCAGCAGCAAGCCAGAGGAATGTGACCTGAAAGGAAAGAAGGGAGCAGGATCTGCCCCTGGGTCACCTACGCAGGCCAGGCCTGGCCACAGTGCCAAACACAGCAACAACAAGACTAGAATAGACGACCTGAAGATATGAGGAGGTTTATGTTTCTCTGAGGGGTCTTAAAATGTGCGAGGGGATCATATGTTGCTTGGAAGTGTTCATACATGCCAAACTGACTCCCCTCTTTAAGACGGCACTGCTTTGACTCATTCCAGTTTAGAGGGGAGTGGTATTTACAGGGCACAGAGAGAAGCCTGAAATGGCACCACACAAAAAACAACAACAACATTTCTGATAAACTTTCACAATAAAGGAAATTCTGCTTCTTTATATGTGGAGAAACAAAATTGGATCTCACTTCGGACTGTATCATTAAATGTTAGATACTAGTCCGTCGCTGTGGCAACAGACTAGTTTTTGTATCTGTGTTTTCTAAGTTGTGTTGACTGGTATGAATCTTTCCACCATTCAGAGAGAGTCTGCTCAGGTTTACAGTGAGCTCGTCTTTATTTTTCTCAACGTGTGAAAAATCTAGAATTCAGGGCTGGAACTTGCTCAGCACTGAACTGACCTCATTTGTGGACATCAGATAGGGGGAAAAGTTAAATTTAACTCCCTTTAACTGTTTTGAGATCATCATCTAGCATAGTTCACTTGCTTAGACTTGAAGTAAGGAGTTGTGCAATACCTGACAATTTATTGGAGGCTGGAACTGCTGTTACTAATTCCAGAGTGCGCCTCAAAAACAGACATTGCACTGTTCTCAGGAGTTCCCATATTTGTACTGTCTCTTTACTTTTTTTTTTTTTATCGGGGCAGCCAAAAGTATAATGAAAAGCATGTTGATTGGTTTATCCTTGTTCATGTCTGGATTTGTGGCGTTTGTTTGCTTTGAAGCACTTGATGACAACCTTGTTTGCAAACCTGCTTGAAATAAATTGTCTTAAATTTGCACTTCATTTTGTGATTTTGAATCTTTATCACACTGCAGCCCTTCACGTGTCATAACCCTGGAAATAATACATGAATACCGGCTGTAATATTGGCACACACAGAAGCTGAAATGCAGTGCAGCTTGGAAGGCTTCTCTTTTTAAAACGATCAGACTGTTAACGAACACGGGGTCTCTGAAATTAGGACATGCCACGTGTTGTTTGACTCATCACTTCAACATGTTTAAAACGGACATGTTGAAGCGAGAATAAACACGTGTAAAGTCTTTGCTGTCTGCGTGTCCCTCGCATGCACATCTTATACTCATCTGTGCCAGGAAGGCATGCATCGCTGGTATGGAAACCTTGAAACTCATAGCATGTACATCATGAGGAAGCACCCTTGTGACACAATGCTTGATGCCTCAAGGAGTCCATCCATCTAGTTTCTTCAGCTTATCCATCTGGGTGTCATTGTAGTGTTTTCTAGATCCATCTAAATATCGATAGTTTTGATACCAATACTGATATCGGTATCAGGTCCATACTAGCATGACAGGATCTTTACTTTATTTCTATCCTCAAAGTTCAGTATGTAGCCCACTAAAGTGCATTAAATCATTATCTTTTTTTATACATCAAACATGCGCTATAAAAAATGTCTGAACCTTTTCTGTTTTATTTATAGCCTATAGAGCATTTAAACAGGAGTCAACCCGAAGTGCACATTTACATTCTAGGTGTCCATAAAAAAATGTTAAAAAACTTTTCAAAATAAAAGAAAAGCTGAAAGGTGTGATTTGTTGTGTTGACTAACTTTTGTGGAAATAAAAAATCACAGTGATTTAGTGATCATTAAAATAGGTTCAGAATTTGAAAATTAATGATTATTCATGATGAAGTCAGGACATATTGCTCTGCTCTACATAACCTGCCATTATATTATATATGTATAATATACCAGAAGGCTGCAGTTTCTCAGCTTCTATGTGCAATGAGCAAAGACTGGACATACTAGATTATGCTTTTGTCTGTTGTGGTGCCAAGCACAGTATGCTTCACATCCCTCGTGTGTCATTTGTGAAAACACGTAATAGCACAATAGATTAAAGGGTCAGCTTCATCAATCAATAAGTAAGTCAGTCTTTAAAAAATATTCCACACATCTTTGCAAATAAAGATAAAAAATGGAGGTGATTTTGAAATAAAAATATGACCATCTTTGAGAGAGAAGCATTAAAAAAAAGAAGAAGAAGAAAGATGACAGATGAAGAGAAATGAGTTATGACACAGTTCATATTGAGCACCTTGAAATTAAATCCTTCTGCGGGGCGCGAGTTTCACTATCAGATTGTTGGACTGTGATAGAAGATGTCCAGTGTAGCACATTTTTGGACATAAATTATCTACAGCCGTAAAAGTTCAGTCTGCTACATAAAGCATAAATAACCTAAGAGTGGCACTTTAATCTGTTTCCTGCTTCACAAAAATAAAAGCGTTCATGAAACAGTTCTTGGACAAAACTGCGTTATTTCTAATATCCCAAGAGGTTTTGATAAATGTGGGGGTTGTTTTATATTCTGTGGGTGAAATTATTAGTAGCATGACCGCCAAGGACAACAAAAACATGGTTATTTCATTGGGGTGATGGCCCAAAACATTACACTACTGATTAAAAAGGAATCAAAGCACTTACGTCTGTCATTATATGTGTGTTATTAATACCTTCTTTGTTTTACATCATCTCTGTTTAATATAACATAAGAAATTCATGACTAAAAGTATACAGAGATGTGTTGTAATTGTAAATTGAAACAACTGCTATATATGACAGCTGGGATAGGCTCCAGCCCAACCGCTTTCCCTGAAATGGGGATGGATGGATGGATAATTGGGGTTTTTTTTTTCCTGATGCTTACTTCTTTCACTTGAAGGTTTGGCCAGTTTCAAATCCCCCAAACACCACAGTAGGATTCAGATCTTGTTTTTGACTCAGTTCCAGATTTCAGAGCCATCCATTGATAGATTTCCTTGTGCACTTAGCATTATTATCCTTTTTAAAGGTCCACTTCCTGTTAAGTTTTGGCTCATGGACAAATGGCTTTGCATTATGTTCAAGGACTCTTTAATGTGATGCAGAATGTACACAGGTGAATCAGTAAGTGCTAGATGTCCAGTCCCTGAGTCAGCAAAGCCACCCTGAATCACATTTTCACTGCCATTTTTCACAGCTGGTTTGCAGTTCCACTACTGAAAAGACAACTTTGGCCTTTGTCAAGCATATTGTTACGGTTAGAGAACATTATAGTTATTAAACCTCTATGTTAGCTGTAAAAGTGGCTCTTTTTGAGTTTTCCTGAAAGACTTCATATTCTGGTCATCTATTTCTGATTGTAGCTACATGCACTGTGACACTACAACTTGAAAGAGTTACATGAATTTTATGGCTTCGTGGAGTCTTCTAGTGGAAATTTGTGTATTTAGTGGAAAAAATCGTTGCTGTTTGAAACCCAAGCTTAAAATTTTTTTTCCTTACTATGCAATATTTTTTTTTGAAGATTTTGAGATCTTTGCAGTTTCTTTCCAACCTTAAAGGCATCTAAATAATAAATAATGGTAATGATAAATAATAGAAAGTCGTTCTGAAGGACTTAGGCAGCTCTGTGGATCTTACCCTGATGCCACAACACGTGTCACGTCAAAGAGGACACCAGAGCCTAAATGGGATAGGTTTTTCACTCCTTGATGAGAGTCTGGTCATTAGCATCTAATCGAAAAGCCCCTGATGATGAAACTTTAGTCACTGATTTGAAGGTAAGATAGATGTAGAAATCTATGTGACATATCAGTTGTTTCTGGTAAATCTAACATGTCCTTAGTTTTAGTACTCCGCCTTTAGCCCTATGCACCGAGGATTAAATTGTCTTGAATTGTATTTAAGTTTTAAAACACCGATATAGATGAAACCTTCTAAAGTGCTGAAACATATCCCGCGTCTTCTCAAAAGCGCCTGAGCAGAATTTCATGGGAAATAACAACACAGACTAACACAATAAAGTGCCTCCTTGGTTGTGTTTAATGGTGGATATGATCTCAAGTGTCCAGATGAGTTATTCTCCTGTCTTACTCTGTTTGTTCCCCGAGGTTTCAGTGTGGTGTACTTTATCTTCCACCAGCTGTAGCGTGGTACTCTGCTGCCCTCTTTCTTTACTTTCACTTAAACACGGACACAGCTGCTTGTTTCAGCTTTGCATCTGTTGTGCACGCCATCTGCTGGGCAGGGAAATCTAAGTGAGGGAGGCATCTGATACACTCAGCAGCCACTTCATTAGGTACATGTTGCTGGTATTGGGTTGAACTCCCCTTTTTGCCTTCAGAGCTGCCTTAATTCTTTGTGACAGAGATTCAACAAGGTGCTGGAAACAGCCCTCAGAGATTGTGGTCCATATTGACACAACAGCATCAGACAAGCTGGTGCATATTTGTTGGCTGCATGTCCATGATGTGAATCTCCCGCTACACCACATCACAAAGGTGCTCTACAGTGGGGCCGTTCTCCTCTGACCTCTGGCCACAACAGAGCTGCCGCTCACTGGGCATTTTCTCTTTTTCAGACAGTTGTCCGTAAACCCTAGAGATGGTTGTGTGGAAAATGCTCAGATCTGGCCTGCTTTTCATGTCACTGACACTATGCATTCAACCTGCTAATGTGTGATAAATGACAAAGAGCCAATGGCAAAGCCTGCCCTTGCCCCATCTTTGTGTTGTTGCAAGGGTAAGCGTATGAAATATCAGCAATGGGGGGGGGGCATCTGATGTTTGCTGACTGAATTAGTCTGATTGCTTACAGGCCTGTCACCTCATCATCAACACCAGCCTGTTAAACTCACTGCAGGCAGGCTACACAGCTCTGACTCTGGAGTACAGTGTGGGAGCTACACACACACAAAGCAGTGCTGGGGAGAAGAGGCTCTTGTAGTGTGAAGGGGGAAACAAAGAGAAATCAGCTGCTGACATGGTTTCTGAGGCAGAAAACGTTGTTACGGCCAGGCAGCTGTCGGGTCTTATCCCTGCTTCTTTTACTGCGCTGTCTGTGGGAACTGGCTGACCATTTACTGCCACCATGTGACAACTCAGACTCCCTGCAGAGGTCAATAAGGTATTTCCCAGACATGTGAGACAAAGCTTGTTTTATTTTGGCAACCCAATTCTAATGCTTTTCACTACAGTCTTTATCAGGCCTGGGGAGAATCTGGGTCATGTTAATGATTTTTTTTTTTGGTACAAATGTTTGTTATTAAGATATTTTTATGAATTAAATAATCAGTTTTGACAGCTTTCCATACTGAATGTTGGATTGGCACCGTTGTGACAATGTGTAAATGTGCTTCTGCGGTGGACTATTAAAAGTAAATTCATTTACGAGGATGTTTGATCTCCGTGGTTTGTTGTGGCTTACGCAACAAATAGTAGGGGAAGTCATGACCTCTTGTGTGATACGGCTCACTCATCACGCGCAGGCCTTATTCATAAAAAAACAACAACAAAAAAACAAACAGTTCATCCAAAATTTTTCAGAGGATTGCGAAAGATAATACTTTAAATGTGATCTTTATATCACATTTACAGTAGTCTGTTTGTTGTTGTGGTATTGGACCATTTAAAAAAAAAAAACACACAAGACACACACACACACACACACTAGAAACCTGAAAACAAAACTGCGCACTTCTTCTTTTTTATAAAAGATGATTTTGTAGAGAATCAGATTTATTCCTTATCCAAGAATAAATAATTCCTTGCATCTTTGTATTTTAAGAAAATACCACTAAAAACAACAAATGTACAGTTTTTAGTTTATTTGAACAAGTCACCACTCACATCTGCATGACGACCAACGTCATTGGCTACATCATCGACACAAAGCACAGAATTTAAATACAGTGTGAATTAGGAACTGATTGCAACACCAAAGTCTCGTAATGTCACCACACTACGGCACACAAACGCACATCATCTGAAAGAAAACAAAATTTTAACACTCCATTTAAAAGGGTTAACAGATGACTCGATGATATTGTTTCGATTTTGTTCTGAAACACAGCGTGAGAGTTAAGCACATTATGGGTTTATAATGATGTTGAGGGCATCCTCAAATGAACAACAACTAAAATGTGATTAAAATAACATGACTTCCGGCTAAATGAAGCATTTTGGAAGCAAATCTTTCATATGCATTAAACATGAGGCAAAGTGTCTGTGCATGCGCACCTGCACACATCAGTCAAAACCCAAGATGCTTTCCTACAAGACAAACTCTTTGCTGAGAAGGGACTTAGAGCACTTAGCCAAATGGCAGCTTATGACAAAGCCTCTTAAAAACCATGGCTGTCCTCTGTTGACAAAAGTAATATTTTCAGAGAAAAAAAAAAGTCAAGAAGGCGGGCCCGCTGAGGCTGGTGAGAAAGCACACTCAGCAGGCTCCACTCCCCCCCCCCCGCCATTGCCGGGGAACACAGAGTAGTTTAGGCTTTAACCTCGGAGCTCTATTGTAGCTCATTGTAGATGGTCTTATAATGCCCATGACTGGGAGGGGGTGTGGTGGGAAGGGGTGGGCTTGGATCCCTCCCCACATCGGCCGGTCTGTCTCCTCTGGTCTTCTAAGTTGATAAGGATATGCCTTAATCATGTTTGCCCTTGCCTTTAGGCGCGCCTTCGTTCCAGGCCACATAAACAAACAAAGCCAGAACCACATGCACAGCGAGCACTGCAACAATGGCTGCGTAGAAGTAACTGTCGGAGCTTGACATCTTCATCGAACCTACGAATGAACAGAAACAGAGCGTTAATGGCGATGACGAGCCGCTGCATCACAGAGTTCAAAGTCTCACAAGTCAGGTTTATATTGAGGTACTAAGCACAACTTTCTCTGGCACAGAATGAAACCCAGAAAAATAAAAGCAGCAGTGGCTTGTTATGATTTGCTGTACAAGCCTACATCATCTCTGGTTGTATTAGATTATTGTGGGTGATATTAACCAGTATACTCGTCATTATGGGCACAGGGGAAGTCATCAAATGTCGTCGTTATGGGGGAAAGAGTTAAGATAAATCACTAGATCCATAATAAATGTGCATTCTCATCTGGATTATCTTTATTATATCATATGAAATGGAAATCTTGGTATGGTAACGCTCTAGATACAAATACTATGCTAAAACACTCATACTATTAGAGCTTAAAGATAAACTGACTCTTCTATTAACCTGACAGCAGATGACCACTGATCAATAGATCTGGATGATGTGCTACGTTTACAAAATAAAGTAAAAACCCCAAGAAAATGTGAGAGCAGGAAGAGTGGAGGTCAGTCCACAATCATCCGAGGCCATCGTACTAGTAACTGGGAGCCAAACACACTTCACCTTCAAAGATGTACGCCTTTGATGCGAAATACAGTCCAATGGGCACCGTGACCATGAGGATGGTGAAGAACAGCAGGGTCTTGAGGGCTGAAACCAGGGAGCTTTCATTTCTGCAAAGGAGCACAAGTTCATGAGTCAGCCGGGATCAAACCACACGGGGGGGGGGGGGGGGGACACCCACATGAAG
>VVHJ01013060.1:7922-19920 GCA_015107715.1 Tylochromis polylepis
AAGAATAAAATGGCAACTTGAAAATATTTCTTTGGCAGGGAAAGTTAACTAGATTGCGTTAATCACTCTTGGACAGTGAGAGAATGCCAGAGGAATGGAATGTACTGGTACCGATTTTTAAGAGTTGTTGAAGCTAGGCTGAGAAAAGAGGTGATGATGATTAACGAGCAGCAGCATGGCTTCATGTTGTGAAACAGAACTACGGATGCAATGTGTGCTTTGAGAAAAAGTATAGATAATCAGAAGGAGTTGCACTGTGCCTTTGTAGGTGTAGAGAAAGCAATTGATAGGGCGCCAAGGGAGGAATTGTGGTACTGCATGAGGCTGTCGGGAGTGGTTGGTGCAGGACATGTATAAGGAAAGTGAGACAGACAGGTTTAAAGTGGGGGTAGGATTACATCAGAGAGCACCTCTGAGCCCCTTTTTGTTTACAATGGTAACAGACAGCCTGACAAATGAGGTCAGGCAGGAATCTCTGTGGACATTGTGATCTGCAGTAACAGTAGGGAGCAGGTGCAAAATAACCTGGACAGGTGGAGGAATGCTCAGAAGAGAAGAGGAATGAAATTCAGCTGAAGCGATACAAAGTACATGTGTGAAACAGAACATGGAAATAAAAGCAAGTGTAACAGTGAAGCTGCAAGGAATAGAGGTGGACAAGTTTAAATACCTGGGGTCGACCATCCAAAAGTAACAGACAGTGCACAAAAGATATGAAGAAGACAGCGCAGGTAATGTGGAGTTGGTGGAGACACCTATCAGAGATGATTTGAGACAGAATCATAGCAGCACGAGTAAAAGTTTATAAGATGGCAGTCAGACCTGCTATGATGTATGGCTTAGAAATGTTGACAGTGAAAAAGACTGAGCTGGAGGTGGCAAAATGCTCAGATTTTCACTGGAAGTGACCACGATTTGAAATGAGTACATCAGAGGGACAACTCAGGTTGAGCTTTGAAAAAAAAAGTTAGAGAGGCAAGTCTGTGATGGTTTGGATGTTGTTCACACAAAAGACAATGAATAGATAGGACAAAGGATGCCGAATATGGACCTGACAGGCAGGAAGGAAAGGAGGAAGATGGCTCATGGATGCAGTAAAGAAGTCTGGTATGACACAGGACGATGCTAGGTATAGGTGATTCGCTGTGGAAACCCCTAAAGGGAGCAGCTGGAAGTAGAAGTTTTATTGAACATTCAGTTAGAACAATATAAAATTCATTTATGCCCCTTCTGGTTGTACCAGAAGGGGCAGAATCATACAAACACAGACAACCAAGAAGAGTAAAAGAAGAGAAAAACCAAAGAAGATCCAGCTTTGATGAACTCTGGGTCACTCTGGGACCTCCAATTAGAATCACAGTAATCACTGTGCAATTTAAAGAGTTGGTCAGTGGCAGCTTACAAAGCCAACAGAGGTCAATAGATTGACACAATTATCTGCTTGTTGCAACCTTTTCACCCTTACAGGGCTGTGCTGTTAGCCATAAATTCAAAATTTCTGATTTTCATTTGGAATATGAAAGCACCGTACATGGCTTGGTTTTAATGGCACTAAGATAATATTTTTAATTTCAAAGTAAGTAAGAGTTCTCGCTGTTGTTCTGTTGTTTTTTTAAAATATGCATTTCTTCACTACACACAAATGTTGGAGTTCTGTACCAGCAAAACCAGTTTCTACTGTTAAGGCACCTAAACACACACACACACACACACACACATGCACAGACCCACAGAAAGAGAGAGAGAAAAGATTTTTTTTTAAAAAACAGTGAAAATCTACTGTTTCCTACTACACTTAAGGGAGTATAGCTGTCACTTTTGTGGCAAATAATAAAGATGTGAAAAGAGAATACACAATCCTTGCGGTGCACATTTCAATATCTTCTAGAGCTGTGTTTGATTCTATGTGACAAAACAAAACAAACAAAAAAAAACAGGTAAGACAAGTCACAGTGTTACAATAGATCCTGACATAAAGCACATAAAACTTCCTGATATAACTTAAAATATCAATATTAGTCCTGTTTCTATTCACTGCAGAAACTGTTTTGACAGAGTCTGGCATAGATATTTAGAATTAATTCATGGAGATGTTTGTAAATGGGAGGTTTTCACTATCCCCATCTATTTTATTCTCCATCACTTCATTCCCCATCTGACTCTCCCCTCGATCACACACAGCATCTCAAGACCCCTAAAGATGCAATTTGGCTCCCAACAGAAGTGACAATAATATGTCAAAGCAGATGAATACAGTAATACCAAGAAATTCAATAATCATGTCAGTATGGGTGATTGTGGAGATGGGAGAAAAAAGTAATGATAGCTTTTCAGCAGAGCAATCTCAATAGATTCTGAAAACAGGAACTCTTTCTAAAGTCACCATGGTTACCACTGCTGATTAGAATGAAACAGTGGAGTAACAAAACTAATAATAGGAATGATAATTTTATAAACATTTTAAAAACCACACAGTTACAAAGTGCTTCACATTTTGGATAAAACCACACATTAACGATAAGTGCATATACACATAGAAACATAGAGTCAACATACAATCTTACAATTCATTCCTGCACACATTAGAAGAACATATTTGTTACATACACAAATTAGAAAAGCAAGAGCCAGAAATAAAAGGCAAAAGATTAAGGAAAAGCTAATCTACTACATAAAAATGTGTTTTCATTCATCCATCTATTCATCTTTTCACCATCGCGGGGGCAGCAGCCGAAGCAGAGAAGCCCAGACCTCCCTCTCCCCAGCCACCTCCTCCAGCTTATCCGGAGGAACACCGAGGCGTTCCCAGGCCAGCCGAGAGATATAATCTCTCCAGCGTGTCCTGGGTCTGCCCCGGGGCCTCCTCCTGGTGGGACATGCCCGGAACACCTCACCCAGGAGGCATCCTTATCAGATGCCCGAACCACCTCACCTGGGTCCTTTCGATGTGTTTTCAGCAGTCCTTTAAAACAAACCACCAATGCAGCCTAACTGACTGTTCTTCCAAAGTTTAGATCACTGCAGTCTGAAAACTGGAGTCCCCTTTGGTTTTACGAGCTTAAAAGGCCAGCCACTATTATAAAGTCTCGGTAGCTCTCTTATATGAGTTGGAGCCTGGTAATGTTAGATTTTATATGTTATTAATAAAATTTTGAATTTCAACAGAAGCCAGCAATGGGCAACAACAAAACAGTTGATGCATGAGTGCTGGCTAAGTTTTGTAAACAACCTAGGAGCTGTGTTTAGGACCAGTTGAAAACAGGCTAGGAAGGACTGACGTCTTAGTGGGTTACAATATGGGAGAAATTAAAGGATGTACTTCAGTCAATAGAGATGAGCAATGGTAGAAGATGCCTTTGAAGCTGTTTAGCAGATGACCCATGGGTAACATATATAAAAAATACACAGCTGGACCAAGGATTCTGGAGAGGCTTGTATTGACTGGGATTATTTTGGAACACCGAGAGCAAGCTGAGATTGGTCTTTTTGTTCTTCCATACGTCATTTTATCCTGTTCTATGGTTTGTTCCAGCTGCAAGAAGTTGCTGCCACTGGGAAGTGATGTTGCCATGGTGAAGTGTTTTTGCCTGGTCTGCAACAACATTTTAAGTGGGTGGAGTCAAAGTAACATTCACATGAATGCATGGGCTCAGTGTTTCCTAGCCTTCTGTCCCATATTTATCAAACTGCTAATAGCTCAGCTTTGGATTGGCACTACCAGTGAAGGCAGGCATGGTGGTGCAGCGGTTAGTATTGACACCTCACAGCAAGAACTATCTGGGTTTGAGCCTGTGTACCAGCTGGAATCTTTCTGTGAGGACTTTGTATGTTCTCCTTCATGGTTTCTTGGAGTCCTCTGGAATCCTTTCACATGCATGGCCAGATATGTCCATGTTATTTGTTGATTCTTAAAATACTTGTAGGTTTGGATGTTAGAATGTGTGATTTGAGGGCCATATATGCTCTTTTGACCTATGAAACTGGGATAAGATCCACGCTTTTACTTAAAAATGTAGCAGAGCTTAATGTTTCTTCCAGTCTAAGTCACTGTTTGCTCCGTGTTTTGGGTCACTCTTCATTCCTCATTCCCCTGAGTTGGCATTACACAAACTGGAATTATCCGTTAATAGTAGAATGTATTACACTATCGGAGATTGTTTTACATTAGCTGAAGAAAAGGCATTTCTGCCTGTGTTATGTATTTACTGTTAGATTAATCTCATCACCACTTTCATCTTTTCGGGCATAAATTATAGGTACAAAAAAAGTATCCCGTCCGCACTTTTGTGTCACTACTGTGTTGTGGTTCATGTGTCGCCCTCTTTTTTTTTTTTTTTTTTAGCTTATTTTGGGTAATTTAAGATATTAAATTGCTATTTATATATTTATGGGGCCGCACTGAAAATATTAACACAGAAGTTCTTTTTCTTTGACAAGTGATAAAAAAGATCTGGGTGGACTAAATGGGGTAACCTATATTTTCCTTTCTTAAATCAGTAGCTGCTAAATGTCGCTTTCAAAGCCATCACCATAAGGCTATGCAGCTGAGCAAAATTAAACAAGATTTCCACTGAGGATTGCTGGAACATCTTTCTCACTTTTTGGCTCTCGTTGATGGTTCATTTAATTGCAACCATGTTATCAAAACATAAAGTCCTATAAAAAAACCCACAAAAAAAACAACAAAAAAAACTATGTACAGACTTAGTGTTGGAAGAATTAAGAGGACTAGTAACCACAAGGTGCCGATAATTAAATGCCCATGATCTGCTGACCATCCACAAGCATGACCACCTCTAAAAGAAGACCTTTTTACCTCAAGGTCAAACCATGCAAAGGTCAGACAATGCTCAAAGCAACTAAAAAATACCAGAGAGCGACATCTCAAAAATGTGTTGCATTTGCCCAAAGGCCAGATGTCAACCTAACTGCAATGCTAAGCTGTACATCAATAAATGGCCACAGTTCCCTAAGAAATGAACCAATGTTGCAGAGTAGAGAGGCCCAAAATTCCTCCACAATCATGTGAGATAAGTCACACAAAAAATGATTACATCAAGTTATTGCTGCTAAAGGAGGTTCTACAAGCAGCTGAATGGGTACTTATTTTTCACTGGACTACATAGAGTCCTATGAAAACTTTCTTTTTCGCATGACTACTAAGCCTACTGAGCAGTAGTTAGTAGTAGTACTCATATGGTAGCAACTTCTTAATCTCCAGTGTGCATTTAGTGCACACTCACACAAAATGCAGATTTTTACTGTACATAAAATATATGATGACTGATGCTCACTGCTCTTTCCACCTTGGTCTGTATTCCCAGGATAATCCAAAAGGCATACACTGATACATTTCCATTTCCGTGTTTCATTTCAGTGCAAAGTATCCAAAAGTCCTTAATCTTAAAGTTAAACTTTCTTGTGATTCCCAGCAGACTAATTAAAGTTAATCAGTTAATTAAATCCCTGCAGCCATCTGAAGGCACAAGGACAGATATGTGATAAATCTGTAGCCTGGAAGTTAAAGTGCTCTACTGCTAAAGGTTTTCATGCATCATGATCCACTATGTTTATAATAAATCATGTGTGACAGCCATCAGGCTGCTGCAAGACAGTCTTGCACATATCTGCACATATCAAGGTAAAGTAAAGGCTTATTCTGCCAATGCATGAATATAATACATTGACTCTTTTGTGGAAGTTCCCTGATGTTGCCAGCATCCCATTCAATATTCGGTGGAAGGTGATAGCTTGAAATTTGAGACCAGTGACAGACTGCAGCAGGACTATTCAATCCACATGCAGTTTATTTTAATGTTTGCCAGATATGCCACTCAGACGAGCACAGGCAGCAATATTGGTTAGCTAACATGCCATTAAAACATTTAACAGTGAATGGAGCCAATGAGCCAAATCGATCTGGTTTCTGAAAGCTAAGCTGTTTGTGTCATGGCATCATTTCTAGAGCTGTTAGGTGATCAGCGTATCTGTGATCCACCTATTTTAAATGTCAACGTTATTTGCTAATCAGTGGGAGTACTTTTTAGCATGCGACAACAGTTGCAAAATGAGGTTGTTTTTTTTCTTTTTTCTAGTAATGGCTTTGTCAAGTCTTAGATAATTACTCAAGTAACATCTAAAGATTAAATTCAATATTCTAAAACATACTTCACGTTGTCCTCAGGGATGGAATGGAATGCAAAAAAATACTCAGTAGAACCTCTTTACCGACTTTATTTTTGTGTATTGCTGTAACATGCTGTAACACAATAATTTTCCAATTAAAAAAGAACATAATGATAATGACAATAATAATGGTCAAGAAACATAAGTTTATGCACCATCTTCGGCTTAACTAAGCAGAGTCAGTTTTAAAGTATGATGAATTCAGGAGTTTTGGCAGTGCCGCCCTTGGTTAGCAATTGAATTGAAAAGTTCTTTGAAGTCCTCATTTCTCAGAAACAGCTGAAGCATTTAAAAGTGGTGGCTATAGCAGGAAACCTAGGAGGTGAAAGCAGTCATGTGTCTCTATGTCTAGTAACAATAGGGACCTTGATTCATTGAAAAATTGAGAAAAAAGCCAAGCTTCCCAAACTCCATCAAATTTGATAACCTGTAAACTTACTTACTCACCACTAACAAGTAAATAATTCCACTGGCCCAGTGCTGCAGCCAAATACCTGCTTACCTCATTACAAACCCAGTGTTTTCATTTGGTTGTCACTAATACATGGCTGCTATGTCTCCCGCGAACATTAAGATGTTTAGTCAAGGTTGGAAAAGCCAGGCTCCACCATGTCCCTCACGGGCAACTCAGACTCACAACTGCTCCTTTCTTATCCCACTTAGCTAACTGACTTCACACACAGCCACTTGCTACACAGCAGAGTAGAGTACAAGAACAAATGTTTTTTGGCTTCCTGAACTCTTTGACCACAGTTCTTTTTCAGCCAGTTTTATTTTAAAATGTAATTTTAATGAATTGGAAATTTAATTATATCCTTCCTTGCACACTAGAGTGAATAAATAAGACAATTCAGCTGAATAAAGGCCACTGGTTGAGTGTTACAAGCATCAGCAACCACCAATAAAAAGCCTCTGAATCACAATTGTTTACTTATTATGAATCTAACAGGCTGTACACAAAGTTCAGAACTCACTCTCTTATTTGAATGTCATTCTTGTTTATTTACTCATAAACCACTTGGGCTGACATTCTCATCGCCTCTCTTCTAACTGGTCCTAAGTGTGTTGATGCAATAGACTATAATGACATGATGTACTTCATCGTATTGTGTATACACAATGTCTAAATCCAAGCCATGTGTGCTAATATTTAGCAGGACATACACACACGTAGCTAAATACACAGAGAGAAAAACACTTCTCTGCAGCACCAGACTCCAGGAACAATCTGCCCTAATGATTTCCGATGTGATTGGATTTCTCTTCATGGCCTGTGTGTCCAATTCTGCCTGCTGCTGATTTGGTTTCCAATGAAGACCCAGTAACAATGTACAGGCTGTGAAGCACTATGGGTGTCAGATTCTTAGCACTGACCTTCCAACCTAATCTACATCACTCCCCTGTTGCTTTGCTCTCTCTGGCATCGTCCTCCACCTTCCTTGACATTGTCTTCTGAATTAGACTGTGATCCGGATATGATCCAAATTTCCTGGAGGCTGTTAATTTGAGAGGTACAGGTTCTGATAATGTTAATATAGCCACCAAGTCAGCAGTAGCCTGTCTAGGATTTGGGCTGGGTTTTGTTTTTTTCCAACAGACTAAACAGGCAAATGTTCAAAAACTAGTAGATGTTACATTAGAAATATGTTCCCTTATCCATCCATCCATTCTCTACTGCTTATCCAATTCAAGCTGGTGACCTGTACAGGGTGTACCTCAATTATCGTAGCTGGGATAGGCTCCAGCACCCATGAATTCTCATGTTTTCACCTAAAAACTTCCATTTAGGTTTTTCCAACCAAATGTCCTTTTGCCAGACATCCCAGGATATCTTTAAAGGTTTTTTTGTACATCTCCTAAATGGGTCAGAGCGGTTCTAATAGCACAAACAAGACCTACACAGTAGATGATTTTAATTTTGTCCAATCGGTCTACGCATTTTTTTTAGATGAGCTTTCCATCATGATCTGGTTTTTATATGTCCAAATTTACGAAATCAAAGTTGGTTTCTTATTATTCCTTCAGTGTGAATTAATTTGGAGTGCAAGAACCCAACTGACGAGGTGGTTAATGTTATTATTAATGTGTCATTCTTTGTCTTGCATGCAATATAAAGCTTTATGACTTTTGTTCTTGACTTTATTTATTTATATTTTTTGTGAAAGGGTCCATGTAATGTTTTGTTGCTCTGCAACTGCAAGAAGGTTATACTAGTGTCATTTGTTGTGCATTACAAGGGGAGTGAATTATTTGACCACTGTACAAAGCAAGACAGAATTAGACCCACTATATCGCCACATAATCTTGACAACAATGCGAGTCTTGGAGAGATTATGTCTACCTTGGGGCCTTGCTTCCATCACAGCGTGTGAGTTTTTCATGAAAATCATGTTGTTGCATATTTCACTTTTTTGTTTTATTTTTTTATTACTGTGGTTGAGTTGTGCCATGACCACAAGGCACGCCTGAAAATGAGAGCCTCTATATGAGCAGTGAAACAAGGCTTCATGTCTCCAAGAAAATAAATTGTTCAATAAGGCCAACAGAAACACACTCCAATCTTATTTTATTTTTCAAATCTAGTTTGGTAGAAAATTGTGCTTTGGTGCTCAGATATGCAGGGAAGTTTATTATATTTAATTAAGCCTGTGGATGTCTCCTTGGCTTGCATGGATGCACGTGTCCAGCTGATGAAAATGAAGTTTTCAGATGGATAAAGCCACTTTCATTTATTTACATATATTTCCTTTTACAATAGACTTTGACATGTAGCGTTATTATGTTACACGGTTATCAATGTCCTTAAAGACGTACATTTGGCATGTACACGGCAACACAAAAAAGAAGCTGCTCATCTGTGGAAAACAGGCGAGACTGGGAAAAGGGTGCATAGAGACTGAAATCCAATCAGAAGCAAAATGTGAATGTTTGTAGAATCTTTTCCAAAAGTCTCTATCCCTGGCCATCCAGGCTAAAACTGTGTCAACTACATTTTTAGAAATCTGAAATTTAGGCATCCTAAAATGTTGGAGAAGTGTGGATGCTAGGCGTAAATGTAGCAAATAATCTGTGTTTAGTGTGGAAGTAGCATTTATTAGCAAATGCTTCTTAATCAGAGCAGGTAACAAATGCTATTTCCGCTTTTATAGTTTTATTTTTTATGGTTGTAGCCCTGTGATTAAGATCAGGAAAAAATACAACCTTTAAAGCTCTGACCTCCAATTAATTCATGAATTATAATGCTACCTTGTTTCTGAAACTTGGACATGATGTAATGCAAAGTAAACACATTGTTATGATTTTGCATGTGTAAAGGTGCTTGGGAAACACTGGCTGAAGCTTTTCCAGACAATAAAATCACAAAATTATTGATTCCAATATGAGGTCAATTGTCACAGTCCTTTGTGATGTGTCCCCTATACACTTCCATTCTATATCTAAGCAAACACACACACACACACACACACACACACACAGATATATATATATATATATATATATAAATATTAATGCTTTTACGTGTGTTTTCAAAGAGCAATGATCACTGAGGCTTCTAAAAATATTTAAGTCATATACAATTCCTTAATATGACTCTACATCCATAAAAAGTTAAGTCCAGGAGTAATTCTGCAGGCATCGGGAGATGAGGAAGCTGGAGCTTTCAAATTGGATTTATGACCATAAAAACTGCATCTCGAGCTCTATAAATCCCAGAAACATGTCTGTCTGATAGTGAGAAGTGTTGGGTGAAAGCTGAGATGTTTAGCATAGAGGCTAGGGAGGAGAAAAAGACGGGAAAAAGTTTGCTTAAGTTTTCTTTTCTTTCCTTTTTTTTCATTTTCCTACATATCCATCTCCCCACTGTCTTTGTCTATCTTCCATTTTGGTTATAAAACCCAAGAAGTTTGGCCCATTTGTTGCTGCAAATTGTTATGCGGCTTTTTGGGGGGGTTTTCTGGCTGTGTTGGATGATGCTTCCTAAATGAATCCTAACAGCATTATGGAGGCTCTGCTGGGAGCGCACTAAAACGCCCCCAGCACAGTAGGCATATTTCATTCAGCTAAGTGAAAAGCAAACACTGAACCAGACATAATTCAGCAATAGCTGGCATGCAGAACAAGTGTGCACAAAGTAGCAGGAAATGGCTAGAGCGGTGGAGAGAGCTTGCAGAAATAATACTCGGGTGTTAGAGTGTCATGGTCGGCTGGTGCGTCTTAGATTATACTCTTGAGGTTTTCTTTATTTTCTGTAGCTTTTTGTGTGTGTCTTTCTTTATGCTTATTGTTTCTAGTTGCTTTTCCAGATTTGAAGACTCTATATTTAGTCATTAGTTCCTACTACTTTTATAAACTTGCTTGTAGCAAATTCGTTATATTTGATTCCTTGTAATTCAGTTTCTCTAGTTGCCGCACTGTCATCTTGTATACTCTAGTTAAGTCTCCATCTCTGTGTCTCCGACAAGAAGTAGCAAAATGTCCGATTTTGCTACGTGTCTTATTTTGGGTAGTGCTCTGTCTGTTGTGCCTTGCTAATAAATCAAGAGTATAGCTCAGATATAGATCTAGCCTCAAATTTGCAGAGTGGGATTCAGCTGGCTTGCATCTTTTTCATTTACTCATGACTGTTACCTCACCATGCTAATGCATCGTATTGGTCACATTCTTTCCCTCTTTTCACTTTTGCTACTTTTGACAAGCTGATAACAGCCAAAAAGTGAAGCAGATATAAGACAAAGAAAGAGAAAAAATTAAAGAATAGTCGACCTGTGCAGAGCCAGAGATCGGCCTTGTTATTCCATGCATTTCATGGGATAATGATCTATAATTTATAAACTATATGTGCATTATATTGCCATATGAACTCGTGGCATCCCAATCCAAAAGCACCATTAATATGATGCCAGCCCACCTTTTGCAGCTATAATGGCTTCAACTCTTCTGGGAAGGCTTTCCACAAGATTTAGGAGTGTGTTTATAGGAATTTTTGACTGTTCTTTCAGAAGTGCATTCCTGAGGTGTTCTGTGTTGGATGAGAAGACCTGTCTCGCAGTCTCCTCTCTAATTGTTCCCAAAGGTGTACTATCAGGTTGAGGTCAGGACTCTGTGTGGGCCAGACAAGTTCTTCCACACCAAACTTACTCATCCTTGTCTTTATGGACCTCGCTTTGTGCACTGGTGCACAGTCATGTTGAAACAGGAAATGGGGCCATCCCCAAACTGTTCCCATGTATGTATGTACAGTGGGTAAAATAAGTATTGAACAAGTCACCGATTTTCTAAAGGAGCTACTCACATTAAATTCTCACCAGATGCTGGTAACAACCCATCCAATCAAAATCAAATGTCCAAATGAATTTATTTGAAATAATGAGAAATGAAAGAGGGAGAAAGTATTGGACACACTTCCTGAAATGTATTTAATACTTGGTACCAAAGCCTTTGTTGGTGGTGACAGCTTCAAGACACCTCCTGTATGGAGAAACTAGTCAAATGCATATACACTGCTCAAAAAAATAAAGGGAACACAAAAATAAGACATCCCAGATCTGAATGAATGAAATATTCTTATTAAGTACTTTGTTCTTTACATAGTTGAATGTGCTGACAACAAAATCACACAAAAATTATCAGTGGAAATCAAATTTAAGCAACCCATGGAGGTCTGGATTTGGAGTCACACTCCAAATGAAAGTGGAAAACACACTACAGGCTGATCCAACTTTGATGTAATGTCCTTAAAACAAGTCGAAATGAGGCTCAGTAGTGTGTGTGGCCTCCACGTGCCTGTATGACCTCCCTACAACGCCTGGGC